>JABUQX010017953.1:0-35000 GCA_015478945.1 Trachelipus rathkii
TTTTCCATGCCCGATAACGCATGTCTCTCTCTGAATGGCGCCGAGAACAAGCTCCAATGCGAACCAGGATTTTGGGGAGAGAAAGATTTAGTTGAAGATGATATGAACTGCTCATCAGCCAAGTGATTTACGCCCCCCACCTTTTTTAAGCGGCGACAGAAGGCATCCCCACGAAGTCAAAGCAGGATTCATTCCAAGAGTATTTAGCTAAAAAACAAACGCAACCGCCCCCATTTAGCCAGATTAAGGCCATAGAAGATAAACGTTTAAGGGCATGGAGGAGCTGCTGGAGAAAAAGTAATATAATTAAGAGCTAGCAAGATTGTGGTCAGAGTTACCAATAGGAGGAGAAATGGTGTATTTATAACGAGAAGGAGTAGTGGTGAAACTAGGGTTGGGAAAAGAAAAAAACAAGCTCGTTTTTTCCCAAAAAAACGGGTTTTTCACGAAAAAAACACAGCCTGAAAAAAACAAGTACAAATTTGTTTTTTTCGTTTTTTTTCATTAAGTTGTGGATTTACATGTTTGGAACAATTTATTATCTTATAAATTTTAGCAAATATGCTCTTAGATGTTGGAACATTTTTGTGCTGGTTCCAATTTCCATACGAAGGGTGGAAGGCCCCCTGAGTTTTTGTGTTCAAAATTTTTATGGGTTTTCCATATTTTTATTTAATATTCTGAATTTTGATATTCATAATATTTTGTTTGTGGCTTCATTAATGTTTTCTTACTTACACTGTTTCAGTTTTCAGTAACATTTTTATCATTATTCACTGGCCCAACAAGATTTTGCGGCAAAACATTTGAAGGTCATTTTATAGGTAATTGTTGCCCTGATTCCGAATATGACCTCCGTTTTCCTAGATTGGCTCTATTTTTTGAGATACAGGTGGTAAACAAAAATCATTAGCATACACACATTTATGTTTAGGTTGTAACGTAATTCGACGAAAAAAAAAAACACGAAAGATATATATCAAATTGTTAATGAGTAAGTACATTAAAATGCTAATAGGTCAAAAGATTCAATTCAGTACAATGAAATCACAATTAATCTTACAAATCGCTGTCCATATGATTGTCTTCTGTGTGCAGCAATGTGGACAATCATGTTTAAGGCTCCAACAATTAGTCTGCCAGTCATGTTTGTAATCCCATCTCTTGGTATCGTTTCTTCATCACCTTGATACTTGATGGAACCTTCCCCTTGTTCCTTACTATAACATCTAGATTATCCGGAAACCGATCTAAAGTGACTATGTAGAAAGTGAACATGTTTTTTTTTTTTTTTTTTTTTTTTTTTTGTTTTTTTTTTTTTTTTTTTGCCATCTTGTGAATTTTTGAAGTCCGAAAGCATTTTCTGTACGAGTTCTACATAGCTGGCAGATTTATTGTTTGCCCAAAAAGTTCTGAACAACAAAAACTCTTCCAGGCAGATGCTTCAATATCAATCATGGAATTTATGAAATTGTTATCCTTGATGATTTGGCGAATTTAAGGGCCGCTAAAGATTCCAGCTTTGAGTTTCTCCCTACTCAACCCTGGAAAAAATCTGCAAATAATATTTTAAACATTCACCATCTTTGTCTATGGCCCTAACAAATTGCTTCATCTGTCCTAGTTTGATGTGAAGTGGTGGGAAAATAATTTTTTCCTTGTCAACCCAGTGGTTTCGTTAATGATATTTGATGCACCTACAGTCATATTTTCCCTATCGAGGCGATAAATCTTTTTCCCAGTGGTCTTTCTTTAGCCTCTACTACTCCACAAAGCAATATGAAACAACGGGTATTAGTGATATCCTCTTTGCTGCCAAGTCAAGATGTGAACACAATTTCCAATCAAACGTATATAATCCACGGTGTTCAATTATATCTAAGCTTCAGTATTTATTCATTCTTATATTTTCATATCCTCTTTCAGTTTTGCTGAGTGACTTATTTGGAATCGATGCATAACGATTGCCATTGTTCAATAAAAACACACTAAAACACATTTCAAGCTTCTCATAAACAATCGCCAATCTTCTGTTCGTATTTAGGTGAACCCATTTGTAGTAGGATGTCCAGGGAGTGTTTCCTACAGTAATACTAGGTCTTCTCTCAATGATATTATGGAACAGTACTACCTCTCTGTCCGCAAAAAGTGGTATTTTAACATTGCGGCCTTGAGATCCAGTTCCTTTTTTCACTTAGTCTATGATGCTAAAGCTCAGAAATCTTGCTTGGAAGACTTAACTTCTCGTACTAAAATCATTTGATGCTCTTCCTGTGGAGAACTGTTTCTGTGTAGAAGTACTTTCTTCATATTCACTACCACAATCTGCACGTGTGCACACCAAATCCTGGTATTCTCTACATCAGACAATGCCTTAGGTCGTGGGAGTGTAGTTAAACACTGGGATGGGGACACGTCGGAGTGTGGTCGCAGGTCGCCTTGCTGATTCCAAATCCGGTACTCAGAATTTTACGTTTCTTGTTACGATTGATACCTTCACATTAACCAAACAAAATAACAGTCACTATGGTGATTCTTTGGCTCCCGCCATAGCCATAGGCACACCAAATTTAAACCTTTTCTTCGCCCATTTTTCCACTGACGTAAGATTTTCGACACACGTTTTTACAGACTCATAATGAGGAGACCGACAGACTTATTCTTGGTCTCCGGAGTTCATTCAAAAGTATGCAGATTATGTCCTTGCTTCACAAAGCCTAGTATATTTCTTTTGGGTCTCCTGGCAATAATTCACCACAGCATGTAGCAGAAAGTACAATGGGGTTATTCAAACAGGCTCTTTCATGAAGTACGTACTCAGAGTGTTCTGAAAATAGAAAAAAAATAAAGTATAGTATAAAGGTAGCCCCTTAAAAAGAAATAAAACGATATTACTGTAAAATATGCATTAAAAAGAGATACCTATCTGTATAAGAGTAAATCCTGGAACACCCTGTATCTCAAAAAGAACTAGAGCCCAATCATTGGAAAACTAATGGTCCAGTTTCTGAATTTACATATATCCATTTTATATACATTTCAACTATTGCTTGCAGCAAAAAAAAAAATTTTTTTTGTTGCCTCAGTGATTAATTTAATCAGAATTTAAAAATGCCACGTGCATAAAGTCGTGTGACTGGTACTTTTTAAGGAAATAAAAGGTAGCAAAGGCCCTCGCATGAAATATAATTTTTGTTGTGTAGAGACGTTGCAGAACTAGTATTTATTGCTCATCATCTACTAAGAAATTCTGAAAATTTGCCAACTGGGAGAGATGGATTATGCTAAGGCAACTAAGCTTAAGAGTCCTGTTACGTCCTGCCCCTGCTCCTTCACCACAGTCATTCTCACACGATACTTCAAATATCCGACTGAGATATCAGACTTATCCGTCATATCAAAATTAAATGTGGCTTGTTCACTTCTGAGAGCCCAGTGATAATGAGCCTGACAGTAGTCACAGCACCAGTAGTCAGTTACCTGGGGGCAGTAGTGACTGGGTCTGGGGAGTGGGGACTAGTGATTAGTGAATCAAAAGGTGATATTCCAAAGCCAAATATTTTAATTTAGTCATTCACTCATCCTCCTTCCATTACCAATCTTGGTATAATTTTTAATTTCAATATTTTATTATTTCATTGTATCTAATTTATTTTTGAGGTTTTGTCCATTCAGACGTCATTCTATATAAATATACTATACTTATTATTTAAAAGTAAATTATAAATATGAATTAATTTGATACAAATGTAAATCAGTACAATAGTTAAAATTAGTAAGTAGAAGCGTACAAACAGCAGTCTGCAGGCTACAACCTACTGTAAATTGTAATGAAGACAATTGATATAAATATAAGAGAAAGGTAGTTCTGCTATTTTATACATCAAAATAGGAATATTTGTTTATTTTCAAGTATCCTTATATTTTGAAAATGAAAATACTCAAGTGTAATATCATATTTAATGCCTCTTATAACTTTTTTTAAAAATATATACATTTACATGAAAAAAACGAAAAAAACTGGAAAAGAAACGAAAAAAAACATGGAAAAAAACATGTTTTTTTTTCCACCCAAAACACGATTTGAAAAAACGTTTTTTTCCCAACCCTAGGTGAAACATAATCAAACGTGTTCAGGATTGGTTTGTAGACGATCTGTAATATGTGTAGGTTCTTAAATTATCTTTTCGAGATTGTTGAGAATGGTGAACAATTCGGCCTCCTCCCCTCCTGTATCAGTATGAAAGGAGTCCAACCACTCAGTGTGGCATACGTAGAAAATCCCCTTTTTAATAGGACCCTCGCTATTTGGATGGAAGAGGTTAAACATGCCTCATAAAGAAGTAGTGAAGATAGTCAAAAAAACGTGAAAAATCTGTTCCATTATGGGAGCAGTACAGAAACACAAAGATAATGTATGAGTGGTGAGGGAGATAATATTTTAAGCCACAGAATCAGTGCCCGCGGGGATGGGGGTTTTTTAAAGGAAAGGAAGTGTTCCCCCCAAAGAATTTTTTTCCCTTTCGGCTGTGGGAGAAAACGGGTGGGGGTTTTTTTGAACAAGAAGGAGTGTTTATGTTTAGTATAAGCAAAAAACCATTTAGACGGAAATTATAGAGAAAAGTTATAGTTTAGAGATATTTTAGTTTATTTGAGAACATTGAAGTCCCTGGCCAGCTGGGTCGCAGACAGTAAATAAAATGTTTGGTATATAAATATTAATATTATAGTATATATTATATTATTAGTATATTATATTATATATATATATATATACTATATATATATTATAAGTTATTTTATATATATATATATATATATATATATATATATATATATACAAATCTGAAAAAACTTAAAATTCGTTTCCATAAAAATAAAAAAATATGTCAACTCAGGAGTTCCGTGTGTTGGATGTAACGAGTAACGAGTAACGGAAAAACACCGTTACAATTTTTAAAAAGGGTAGCGTTACCGTTACATCGTTACCATTTTAAAATCGCTTGAAGCGTTACCGTTACTCGTTACAATTGGACGCCCGGTTACGTAACGCAGTTACATGTAACGCGTTACTGGCCCACAGCTCTGTATAGTATAAATAATATATATATATATATATAATATATCTTGATATATATATATTATATATATAATATAGTATATATATATATTATAATATATAGAGTATATATATATATATATATATAGTGACCTGTATATATATAAATGTATATTATATAATATATATATATATATATATATAATAATATATATATATTATAATATAATATTAGGATATATATATTTAGATAGATATAATATATATTTAGTAATATATATATAATATGATATATATATATTATTATTATATATATATATATATATATATATATTTATTATAGTATATATATATGTATATGTATGTTATATATATATTATATATAGTATATAATACCGGCATCATCTGATTGCCTTTAAACGCCGGGTAGTGTATATATATATATAATATAATATATAGTAGTTTATTATATATTATATATATATTTAGTAGTATATTAGTATATATATAGTTGTAATATATATATATATATAAAGTTAAATTTTATATATATAGTATATATATATAATATATATATATATATATCTAGTATATATATAATTATATTATATATATATATATTATATATATAATATTATATATATATATAGTATAATATATAATATATATTATAAGAATAATATATGGAAGACATCGATGGTATGTTGTTACTGTGTGTAATGTGTATAGTAGTCAAAACTACTGGGGTCAATGAAAAATGAGGTTATAGATCTAAAGTACACTAGTGTTCAGATGAACAAAAAGCTGGTCGATAAAGGATGAAACTATTTTAATAGAAAATGTCGTACAGTGATATTCAAAATTTTGTGCTTGCTCTAGAAAGTTGTAATGAGACACTGTTTTCCGAAAGCAGTCCCACTTATTCTTATTCTTATGCTGAGAATGATAAAGGTGAAAATGGAAAACTCGAACGGAGAACAATAGCTTTGGATAGCATGGCCTTCTGCTAAAGACAGAAAAATCTAGCAGTGCCATGAAGACCGAAGTAAGCGCCATCAGATGGGGGATAGAAGACCTTCAAAAATCTTTTCGCTTTTGGGAATGACCCTTATATTGCAAAACTGATCTCTAACACACTAAAAGGATATTATTTAATTCATTAAAAAATGTAGATTCAAGGTTAGCCCGCACATTAACAGATTTATTGGAATTTGACTTTGAAATAGAGTATATTTCAGGAAAAGATAATGTCATAACGGATGGTCTCAGTAGAAATGTAGTAAATTCAGAAATAGTGGTTGAAGATTTCGGCGGAGATTACAGAGTTATTCATTTCTCTAAAGGTGGTCCAAACTGCATGATTGATTGTCTATTGTTTCAAATTAAGAGAGACCACACGCTGTTTAATATTTGGAAAAAGATGAGAGACCAATCTCAACAAAAAGAACCTATTTTATTTCTTCGAGAGATATTAGTTAAAGAGCTTCTAAAATCCCCCAAAAAGTATAAAATAGAAGGCAAAAAGAGAATTATCTCGAGTATGATGGACCCCGAAATCGCACCTTCCTTTGACATTTTGAATGCTTTTGGTGAACTTTTCCATTGTATTATTTATGTACTTGTTCATAAAACATTTTTGATGAAATTTACTTACCATACGAAACCACTAGAAAATGCCCCTGTCATTTATTTATTTTCTTTGTCTGGTGGGCATGTTGAGTTAATAGAACCTAATGAAACAGAAAAATGTAATTCTTTTCTAGAACAAAGACTTGTTCCTTATGGAAACAAAAGATTAGATAATGAATATGCTTTAGAATTGAGACCAGACTCAGAGTTACCACTTGTCAATTCTTTTAAAGAAATTCTTGCACTCAATCTGCTCCATGAACAGAAGGAAGAAGGCATAGTGTTTCATTTCGGAGACCAATATTTTGATACTGATATGGTGAGTTGTAATCATCTTCATAATCGCATTTCAAAGATTTGTGTCACAATTAATGATTTACGCTTTTGCAGTATTTTGGATACGGGCTCATCTATCAATTTAATCTCCAGAACTAGCATTGAAAAACTTTGTACAAAGAAAAAGAAGAAAAAACTGCAACTCAGTCATTCTGTAACTATGGTAGGATACAATGGAACATCTCTTTTAAGTGAGTATGCTGAATTAGATATAAAAATTGAAAATTTAGAAATAAATGATGTGCCTTTTGCGATTGTAGAAGACGATATTTTTGGAAAGCATTCGAATTTCTGCACAATTATAGGTATTCAGACGTTGAAAGATTTGGAAACCAAACTTGATTATGGTCATAAACTTGTTATAATGAGGAACTCTGTATTTCCTTTTATACCACAGACATCTGTCAATGGTTGCAATTGTGGGGATGGCCATATTACAAGTCTTCAGAACTCATTTAATCATTTAACTGATTCAAGTACAATAAAAGAGGACCAGAAAAATAAATTGCTCAAGAGGTTAAAGGAATGCCTCAATCAGGATAGAAACGCCAAACTCCCTTTAGAATTAAAAAGGTTTCAAGGTTTTTATAATAGAATACTTTTAGAAAACGATGTACTGTATTTTCAGGATGCTGCTGCATTAAAAGTTCCTGTGGTATCTTTTCAGTTTATGACAAATCTGGTATTTAACGCTCACAACAGTATGTCGCATATTGGAAGAGACAAATTGTTTGAACTTTGTAGACCACACATTTTTCATCCCGACTTAAGGAAAATTGTAAGTGATGTAAGTACAACCTGTCCTATCTGCCAGTTAAATAAGATAAAAAGTCGTAAACCACATCCCCCTATTATTAAGATTCAAACTCATCAACCATATCAGTTAGTTGCTCTTGATTTGCTCCAGCTACCCTTATCAAAATCTGATAATCCATATTTGTTAACTGTGTAATAGATCATAACAGTAAATTCCTTCATGCTATACCAGTAAGAAACAAAAAATCAGAAACTATAGCTCTTGCTTTGAAAAGACTTTTACCTACAATACTAAAAATCCCTAATGCTGTTCTGACTGACCGGGGATTAGAATTTACGGGTAGAGTCGAAGAACTTTTATCAGAATACAATGTGAAACATCTTTTTACGAGCAGTTATACAACTTGGGGAAATGGATGTTGTGAACGTGCGAATAAAACTATTTCTGATTTGTTGAGAAGCACAATTGTGGACCCTAAAAGTTGGGATGAGCATCTTCCGAAAGCAATTTCAATTTACAACACTCATCATTCTAAATTAAACATGTCCCCTGCTGTATATATTTTGAATACTAAACATGATGTGAGTGATAGAACTTTGATACCCAGAACAGATTTCAAATTCTGGGTCCGGGGACACGAAAAATTCCGATCTTTTGATGTGGGAGAACTAGTCATGTAAGAAAAATTACAAAGGACATCTGACAAGAGTTGCTCACAAATTTATGAATGAAAAGGTATAGGCCGGTCCATGAATAAAGTTAATGAAAGTATGTTTTTCTAATAACGAAACTTACGAATATAGAGTGCCTGTTAATGGATGGAAAAGTAATCAATGTGCTATTATTCGACTATTTACGACTGTGGAGAAACCATCCAGGAATATTTTGGAAAACTTCTAAATGTAGAACATATTATTCTGATTTTATTCCCGAAATTTTCGGAAAAGAAGCAACAGTAAAAGTTCCTTTACAGTATGAAGAACCCGAAGAGGAATTTGAAAATGAAAAAGAACCGATTATTTAATGAACTGTTTCTTGCTTCCAGATTTGAGACTTGTTAGCCCAACGTAAGTCAATAGCTCTAGAGTTTACAGAAACTCCAGACATTTATCCACACTGCAGAGTTCGCAATTAAGATATCTCAAAAATACGTCAAAATATTTTTCAGTGAAAACAAAATACGAAGCCTTACTGCTTAACTTGGAGCATATAAGAAAAATGAAAGCTATTCAGAAATAACCAGGAAACATAAAACTGAATATGACCACAGATCAAGTATTCATAAACAAAAAATAAGTTTTCCAATTTCTTAGACCACTCAAGATTTTACCAATTTATGTAGCATAATGCTAGATTTAACTGAATTTCCAAAATAGAATATTGTTTGCAATTACGAGCTGAAAGAAAAAAATTCTTACCATTGCTGGAACTTTCATGCATCTTTGTGACGATCTGTGATCAGTCATGTGTCAGATATCTGCTTCCATGAGCTGATGACATCGCTTTGAAAGGAAGACAGTGCCAAAAGACAGAAATGTGACTTCTGTCGGAAAACCTTAAACAAATATTGCCGCCTCTCGGCCAGAACAGACGAGGTTTTAAGAGAAGACGCAACAGATATGTAACAATTTTCAAAGTCTCAACAGCTTTCGATACCAGGAATATATCCATAAGAAAAAGCTAAAGAAATGAATTGAAATGGATGTTAATGTTAGACTGTCCTGGTCCAGGTAAATAAACAAGGTCGTGTTTTTTGTTACATATTTTTTTTATAGATTAAAAATATTAATTCATAGAAAATTTGATATTTTTCTGAAGGGGGGGGGGGGAAGGTTGTAGACCATTTGAAAATATCTGTTATTTAAAAAATAAATCTTTAGTTAATAAACTACTCTGACGATATTAAAAAAAGTTTTATTAAATATAGAGGATTAGTTGAAAAGTTACGATAGTTATGTCATTCTGGCTTATTTAAAACGGGTGTTACGATTCTGTAATTTTAGTTTTTACACATATAGTGTGATATATTTTGATATTGTGTTAACCTCTTTTAAATCTTTCCTCCAGAAATTGGTCGATAATTGTCAAATGATTTGATGAATTGAATTTACAGGAAAAGATAAACAACACCGCTCACGGCGAGATCCCAATTCTAGAGAGGGGGTGTACTCAATTTAAGTCCGAGCAGGACGGAGCCAAGCCCAAAAAGAGAATAGCTCACATTCTCCCAAGTCCGACCAGTTGCGAAACCTGGGACCCTCGCTTTGTTTTGGCGAGTGCTCTTCCATGATATGGCCACTGATTCTATTCTTAATCTTTTAGTATAAGTAAATATAAAATACCAAAAAAAAACAATATACTAATACATATACATGATACCTAAACATATACAATATATGCTTTAGCAAAATACCTTTTACATGATATACACTTTTTTAATATAATAAAAACTAACACTATAATTATTTCAAACACACAAATTCAATATATTTGCACTATCAATCACTACTAATTACTGTATTTAACTTGTATAATGTAATTATTACTTATTACTCATGATCTACTATGAATTTCACACTAATATATAATAGTTCTATAACGTATAATTTCACCTACTATGCACCACTATTACATCATATATTGAAATATTTTATCATCACTTTCCTACGGTCACTATATATTATATGACCAGCATTCACGCGAAAAAAATTACTGATAACAGGGTGGGTTTTAAGACCCATGCCATTGTTTGTTTAAACGCTATAACCTTTGACAAACATTTGCTTTAAAATTTTAGTTTTGATATTTGTCGTTTGAGTATTTTGTTGTATTAGACATTTAAACTACAGAATTCATTATATAAGATCTTGAATATTCCATACTGTGGAGAAATGTGATCGTGTTTGGAAGTGGCTAATTAAGAAAAATAAACCTACGAAAACCTAGCAAAACTGTTAATGTTTCGACTGGACTGCCTATCAAGATGTGAGAAAATACGATTTAACATAGTGGATGATGGGTTTGACGATCGTGCATAAATGGTGTTAGCTAGGATTTTGACGCTTAGGCTAAATTGAGGAAGGATGGCAATTTATAAAATTTAAGTATTCCAATATATGGTACTTGTATACTTGTATACTTGAAATCTTATTAATTTATTTAATTAATAGTAATTTATCATTAGATTTTATTTATTATTATTTATGTTGTTTTCTGTTAATAATAATTATAATTATATAAAATATATAATAATAATTAATAATATAATAATAATAATACTAATAATTAATAATAATAGATAATAATAATAATAATAATAATAATAATAAATAATAATAATAATAATAATAATGAATAATATAATAATAATGAATATATAATAATCAATAATTAATAATAATAAGAAATAAATTATATAGTTGCTTGTAGAAATAAAGAAGTAATATTGATTATCTTTTTTAAACCCAGCTGAAAGAGTTAACGAACTTTGCCCTCGTTTATACCCTTTTGGCTTCCAAATCCGAGATTGAGTTAAGCTAACGAGAGTTAGTTCGAGCGTGAATGGACTGATTACGTCAGCACGCGAGCGCGCGCGTGCGCATACACATACACATTATTATTATTTTATTATTATTATTATTATTCATATTATGATTTAATTAGTTAGTTATTATAATTATAATTATTATTATTATTATTATTATTATTAAATTATTATATATTATTATTATTATTATTATTCGTCGTAAGATTCGATTTCCGAAGGAAATCGAATCTGAGTCGAAAACAAAACGATCCTGTAAGGGAGTCGTTTTTAAACGCACGTCCGACTTTGCTTTTCGCCGTGTTGCTTCTTCGCATGCCGTTCTGAGTCAATATATAATCTACAATGGTTTAGAGTATTCGTAATTGGGTAAAATTTGGAGGATGGTTTATATGTGATGTATGGCTCGTCGTAGACGGCTTACGACCCTGGTCCCCGCCGTATTAGGACCGCCACCCCCAAAAAAAATAAAAAAAAAATAAATGGTCATTAGAAGACTGAAAACTTGGAGAGCAGGAATAGAGGAGTTGAAAGTTGGAGAGCGGGAGATGTAAGCGGATTGCGGTTTCGGTAGTCGCAGAGACCCGAACGGAGTGGTGTCCCCCCTTTGAAAATAAGAGAAGAAAGTGCTGAATGGAAATGGCAAAACAAGGAAGAAGAAGAAGAAGAAAGTGTGAAGAATGAGGAAGGATGGAGGAAAGAGAATGAAGGAAGAAGAATGAGGAAGGAGAGTAGGAGGAGGAGGGATTTCCAGGTTTTGATGGAGTTGCAACCGTTGTGGTGCTGGAGCCGGTGCGGTGCCAAGTTAATAAACAGTCATGTCGTATAACAACAATGTTGGTGTTCTTGTATGTTATCGGGTCTGTAGATTTCGCAGATTTAAATGCTATACAGCGCCCTTGCAGAAATAGATAAATAAATAATGAAAGTAAATAAATAAAATTAAGAAATAATATAATAAATAAATAAATATTTCTTATTCTTTTTATGTTATAACTTACAAATTTTTAAACGCGGGTTTTTTTTTTTTTTTTTTTAACCAAGACCCTCTTAGAAAAAAGCAGTAAATTCATAAATCAAATCCACGTATCCAACCTCCCTGCGCTGACCGGATTCTGTATCTAATTGAATCTATTGATTAAGGTCATACATTTCGAGGATCATTTTGAGATAAACATAAATCATAAAAATCAAGTGTCTTTATACAACTCATTCATATTGTTATCGTACAAAGTTTTCACATTATAAAGAAGCCTTACTTAGCATCATCTAACTTTAATAATAACCCCCAAAGACAAACTTAGCAACCTCTTAAACAGGAATAAGACTGGCAACATTAAGCAAAGGTTCCACACTTAATCACCAGTAACGGTAACTAATATCTAGCAATACAAAAACGTAACTTATTCACAATTGAACTTTGTCCAAGCATATCTCTAACATAACGATGTTAATTTTACACTAACGTGGTAATAATTAACTAAAATTATCACAACATTGGTTAATTATCACACTGATCAAAGAATATACTCCATAATAAGGTTTCCACATCAAAAAGCTAACATGGCGTAACAAGAACTAAGAAAATAATTGTACATAAGACACAACCTATGCACACCTTAAACACGAATAAGTAGTTAACATTAAACAAAGTTCATCACTTAACAACCAGTAAAGTAACTACATAGCATACAAAAACGTAACTTATTCCACTTGTCAAGCATATCTCTAACAATAGCATTGTATATTTTACACTAACATGGTAAATAATTAACTAAAATTTAGCCACAAACATTTGGTATTATCATACTGATGTCAACGAATATAGCTCTGAACATAAGTAAGGTTTCCACATCACACATAAAGCTAACATTGAGTAACATGAACTAAGGAAAATAATGGTACAACGAAAAACCTATCACAGCTTAGCAAGAATAGAGCGAGGTCAACATTAACCGAAAGTCCGCAACACTTATACGAACATGGTAATAGGTAACTAATTATAGCGCAACGACAAAGACGTGAAAACTAGCTTACCAGCTTTGTTCAAGCATATCTCTAACATATTAAGCGTTACACCTTACAGTCGGCACAAGGTGCGAACATTTAGCAAAATTTATCGACATACATTTGGGTTAAGGTTGATTCATCTGATGGCGAATTCAAATATACTCTAGACATAGATGAAAGTTGTTCACAGTTAATTAAAGAACTATACATAGCGTAACAGTGGAAACTGAAGAAGAAAAATGGCAGCAAAGACCACCTAGTACAGACTTGCAGACACAAATAAACTGTTAACATTAACAAAGTTTCACCTAACACCGAGTAAAGTAGAGCTAAACATGGTATGGAAAAGAACGTAAACTTATTCACACTTGAGTCAGTTGGATAATTGTCACAAGTTATGTAAATTTTTTTGCTAAAGTTTTGTCACAAATAAAAATTACGTTAATATGTGTAGAATATGCTTTGACCAAGGTGTGAATAAGTTACGTTTTTTTTTTGCGTACCATGTTAGTTACTTTACTGGTGTTTAGAGGTTGTGGAACTTTGTTTATGGGTTAGACAGGTTTATTTGGTGTGCTAGAGTGTGATAGGTTTTGGGTTCTTTGTTGGCGGTATGTTGTTTTCTTGAGTTTCTGGTGGTTATCGGCTATGTTTAGGTTTTATTAGTAGTTTGGGTGAGAAACTTTTTATGAGTGTTAGAGTAATATTTGTTGGAATGCAGGTTGGTATGATAATGAACCATGATTTGATAGGAATTTTTGCTAAATGTGCTGTGTCCAGTGTAAGGTTAGACGTTGAATTATGTTAGAGCGTATGTTCTTTGAAAAAAGTGTAAGTGAGGCGGTTACGCCTTTGTGGTTGCTGATATCAGTGTAAGCTTTGGTATCTGTTGTTGTAAGTGGGTGGAACTTTGGGTGTTTAATGTGTGAGGCTTGCGTTTATTCTTTGCTTTAATGCTTGTGATACGGGGTGTTGTCTTTGTTACATTGAGTTTTCTTAGTTCATTGAGTTACTGTCCGTATGATGGTGTAGCTTTATTGGATTTGGATGGAACCTTATTATGTTAAGAGTTGATAGTTTCGTTTGATGCTAGTGAGATTAATGCTAACGGCAAGTGTGTTGTTGTGAATGAGAATTTTAGTTAATTATGTACGTTGTGGATGGGTTAGTGTGGGTGGTGTGTTGTATAATTAAGCATGGGCGCTATGGTGGTGAGAGATGTGCTGTGACAAAAGGTGTGAATAAGTTACGTTTTGTATGCTATGTTAGTAGTTACTGTTTGTGAAGTGGTGGAACGTTTGCTTAATGTTAAGGCAGTTTTATTTCGTGGTTGTATAGGGTATGGTGGTGTGATGAGTTTTTGGTCTGTTGGTACGGATGTGTTGATTGTGTTCTGTATTTCGATTGTTGTAGGCGCCATGTTTAGGCTTGATTTGGATGTTGGGTTGAGAACTTATGTATGGTTGGAAGTGGTGTAAAGTGGGCGGTGATTTGGAGGTGTTGGTGGTATAGATTTGCTCGACATAGTGTCAAGCAATCACTGATGCTCTATATTGTATATCTGAGAATGGTTAGTGGTTAGAAGTAACATCGGTTTATGGTGTGGAGGGAGAGTATTGCGGGGGTTGGATTCAAAGGTGTGAATGTGAAGAGGGTTTTTTGTATGCTATAGAGGGTATGTTGAGCGGTTACTGGGTGTTGAAGTGTGGATGTACTTTGGTGTAAGTTGTTACCAGTTTTAGAGTGTCCTGTTAAGATGGTGCTGGAAGTTTTGTTCTTTTGGGGGTTAGTATTGGGCATAAGTTGCAGGATGATGGCGTGAAGGCGTAGAGCTTTGTAGTTAATGTGAAAACTTTGTTACGATAACAGTATATATTGATTGATGGGTTGTAATATGCACAAAAATTACATTTAGAATAGTTTTATTATAAACAAATATTGCAAAAGTGATTCTGGAGATTATGTGGGTTTGACTTTTAATTCGAATAGAGTAATTAGTATTCACAGTGGTCCAGGTAGGATGGTTGGATAGTGGTTTGATTTAGTGATTTTACTGCCTTGTAGGTGTGTAAAAGACGGTTTGAATTATTGTGAAAGTTACTTGACGGAGACCTGACCTACAGAAAATTTTGAATTTATTTTATTTATTTATTATTGTGATTTATTGTTTTAAATTTATTGTTATTTATTTAATTATTGTCTTGAGGTGCTTGAAACGCGGATTATTGGGTTGGCGAAATCTACAGAGCTCGATAACAATATATAGACACCAACATGTGGTTGTTATACCGAATGTTTTTATTAACTGTGGCACGTGCAACCGGCTCCTAGCACCGGTGCTTTACTGATGCAACGTCTGAATCCTTCTCCTACCTCCTCCCTTCCCTCCATTCTTCTTCCTTCCTCTTTTCTTTCCTCTTTCCTGCATTCTTCTTTCTTTCGTTCTTTCTCTCTCTCTCTTGTGTTTTGCATTCCATGCATTCTTCTTCTATTTTTCAAGAGGCGGGGGACCGGTTGGTGGTCTGGCGCACTGGCCGGTGGGTCGCCTCGTGGACTCCGAAGCTCGAATCCCTGCTAGCAGTTCTCTCGGTCTCCAACTCAAACTCCTCTACTCCCTCCAAGTTCAGTCTTTCCTATGACCAATTTTAATTTTTTTTTTTTATTTTTTTTTTGGGGGAGGGGGGGGGCCTTACGGGGGGACCCAGGGGTACGTAAGCCTCGTCTAACGGACGAAGCCTACATCACAAACATAATAACGACTCCATTTTGTAGCCCAATACGATATCTCTAACCCGATGTAGATAATATAGTTGGACTTCAAACTGGAAGTAAATTCGAAAGGAAGCAAACCACGGCGGATATGAGCATAGAGTCGAGTGGCTGCGTAAATAGATTGGTCGAATGTCGCGTTTGTTTGTGACGGGATATGGTGGGTGATTGTGTTTCTGTTTGTTTTTGGTGTTGGTGTGGGTTTTGGTTTTTGTTGTTGTGTTGGTTCGGGATGTCGCTGGGTTGTGATATGTGTATTTTGTTCGATGTTTCTTTCTTGGGAAAGTGTCGTAGATCTTCCGAGCGTAATAATGAATATATAGATTAATAGATAAAATAAAGGAATAATAATATAGATAAATATATAATAATAATAATGAATAATAATAATTTAAAAAAAGAAAAAAAATAACTTATATAAAATAATAATAATAATCAATAATAATAAATAAATAATGTGTTATGTGTATGCGCGAACAGGCCGCGCGCTCAGCGTGCTGACGTAATCACGTCATCACGCTCGAATTTCCTAACTCTTTCGCTTAGAGTTAACTCTAGATCTCTGATTTGTGAAAGGCCAAAGGGTAGTAGAACGTAATTTAAGGTTCGGTGGTAACTTCGTTTTTCAGCTGGGTTTTAAAAGTAGATTTACAGATTTGCATCTCTTTTATTTAGCGAGGGGTAAGCAACTTTGTATTAATGTGTTATGTGTATTTGTATGTGATGTTAGTGGTAGTTATTTATTATTTAGTGTATTGATGTAGTTCTTATGTATTATTTATGTATTATTATTTTATGTAATTAGGATTAGGTAATTAGAAGTGATTTATAGTTTATGTATTTAGTGGTTGTTGATTATGTATTTATTATTAAATTATTATTATTATTATTATTATTATTATTATTATTATTTTTAATTATTATTATTAATTTACACAAATACAGCATAGAATAATAATAATAAATTAATGAAAATTACTAATTATTAAATAAATTAATAGTATATTCAAGAATACAAGTATATGGCAAGGTAACAGATCTCGAATTTGAGGAAAAGCAACAATCCCTTCCTCAATTTTAGCCTAAGCGTAAAAACCTGCTAAACACATTTAGCATCGATCCGTCAAACATCATCATATGGTGAATCGTAATTTTCTCAAATCTTGAATAGGCGATCCAGTCGGAACATTAACAGTTTGCTAGGTTTCGTAGGTTTTATTGTTTCTTAATTAGCCACCTTTCCCCAAACATATCACAATTTCTCAACAGATTGGAATATCAACGATCCTTATATAATGAATTCTGTAAGTTTAAATGTATGACAACAAAATATCAAACCGACAAAATATCAAACTAAAATTTTAAAGCAAATGTGTTGTCCAAAGTTCTAGGTTTAACAAACAATGGGCATGGTCTTAAACCCACCCTTTCATAATTTTTTCGTGAATGCTGGTCATAAAATAATAGTGGACAGTAGTGAAAGTGATGATAATAATATTTAATATAGTGATAGTGTTCACATAGGGTAGTGAATTAGTATAGAACGATATTAAATATTAGTGTTAAATTCATAGTAGCAGTAGTAATAGTAATAATAATGAACAAATATTAAAATACAGTGATTAAGTAGTGAGTTGGAGTGAAATATATGAATTTTGTGGTTTGGAAATATAGGTGTTTAAGTTTTTAATAATATTAATAAAAGTGATAATGACCAAATATTATATGTAGAATGGCTTGTGGTATTTTATCGTATGGTATATGTGTATATTGTAATGTATAGTTATATGTATAGTGTTTTTTTTTGGTATTTTTTATGATTAGTTTATACTTAAGACACCTCGGTAGCTCAGTGGGAATGACTCGCCAAAACACAAAGCGAGTCCAGGTTCGGCACTGGTCGGTCTGGGAGGATTGTGAGCTTATTTCTCTTTTGGGCTTGGCTCGTCCTGCTGCTGTAAATGAGTACACCTCCCTTTTTTCCGTAGATTAGGATCTGCCGTGAGCGGTGGTGTTTAATCTTCTGTAAATTCAGATGCTCAAATGCTATGTTTTGATCCAATTTATCGACCAAGTTTCTGGAGGAAAATTTAAAAGAGTTAACACAATATCAAAATTATATCACACTATATGTGTAAAACTAAAATTCATTTTAAACAATTTTTAAAATAAATGTAGAATGACATAACTATCGTAACTTTTAAAACTAATCTCTATATTTATATAAACTTTTTTTAATATCGTCAGAGTAGTTTGTTAACTACAAAGATTTATTTTTATAACAGTGATATTTCAAACTGGTACAACTTCTCCCCCCCTTAAGAAAAATTTATAATATTTTCGAGAAATGAAAACCATTTTTAAATCATAAAAAATATGTACAAAAAACACAGACCTTGTTTATTTTACCTGACCAGGAAGTTCATTTACAACAATTCCTAATTCTTTAGCTTTATTTCTGGTTAATCTGCCTGGATGGAAGTTGTGAGAGGATGTAAATTGCTTACATATATGTGCGTCTGCTCTTAACCTTCGTTGTTCTGGGAGAGGCGGAATATTTGTAAGGTTTTCCGACAAAGTAACCATTTCTGTCTCTTGGATATTTTTCAAAGATGTCATAGTTGAAGAGATATTGCTGACTGACAGTTCGTCACAAAGATGCAGAAATTCTGCAACGGCAGAGTTTTTCTCTTCAGCTCGTAATTGCAAAATATTTATTTGAAATTCAGTTAAATCTAGCATTATGCTACATAAATTGGTAAAATCTGAGTGTTCTAAGAAATTGGAAAACTTAATTTTTTTGTTCTATATTACTGATCTGTGTCATATTCAGTTTTATTTTCCTGGTTATTTCTGAACTAGTTTCATTTCTTATATGTTCCAAGTTAAGCAGTAAGGCTTCGTATTTTGTTTTCACTAGAAAAATATTTTGACGTATTTTTGAGATATCTTCAATTGGAACTCTGATAGGCTGGAGTGTGGATAAATGTTCTGGAGTTTCTGTATAACTTAGAGCTATTGGACTTACGTCTGGAGTAACAAGTCTCAAATCTGGAGCAAGAAACAGTTCATAATAATCGGGTTCTTTTTCATTTTCAAATTGACTTGGATTCATTTCCTCAATCGATCCTTCAAAATTTGTTCAACTTCTTATTCCTTCCTGTCATTGTGAAATTAGAGTAAAAGATGTAAAACTTTAGGTATGTTGGCAAGCCTGAATTGAAGAGCCTGTTTTGGGTGTAGAATTTTAGTTACCATTCTGAAGATGAATGGTGAAATGTTTAATGTTTTTAAGAATGACGACGTATTGCGTTAGTGTAATTCCTGATGAGAGTATGCGGATATTCTGCGCTAGTACAATATGCTAAGCATTCTTACCTTCAAAATTTTCTTCTCACTCTCTACTCTCGTCTCCATGGGGTCTGCGGCCATTTCGCATTGTCTCTGTCTTCCATTCTGCACTCTCCTATCTCTCTCTTCGTCTATTCTTCTTCTCTGCTCTTGTCTCTTTCTCTCTTTCTCTTTCTCTTTTCTCTTCTTTCCCTTCGTTTTGCTCTCTCTCTCAAGCGGTCTCACTGTTCGCGTCTTCGACTCGACTCTCTCTTCTCTCGTGCTCTTTCTGCCCCTCTCTCTTCGTTCGTCTCTCTCTCTTCGTACCAGTCCTTCATGCGAAGATCTACAAGAGGCGTTGCGGACTCTACACCTTTGCGCTACGCGACATTTCCGAGCTGCTTGTCTCTGCGAACGTCTGGGTCGACTCTGATGCCTGGGGTCAGTCTTTCTAATCTTCAGGGGGTACTCTCATGGCTCCTTCTCTCGCTCATCTCGGTCTCATCGTCTGGCCATCCTTCTCTCGTCTCATCCTCTCACTTCTCTTCTCTCTCTCTCCGTCCCAATTAGTAGCGTTATATACTTCACCTAAGATTTAATTTAATATTGAATCTTTTCAAATCTGTTAAGGCTATATTCATCTGTCTTTAACAAAAGCATAGAGATTATCTTTCTTGTACTAAAATTAAGAAACACGTTCTGTGTTGTAGAGCTGATGACGACATCGTTCTCAATATAAATAATTGAACAGGCAAGATTAGAATATTGAAAATAAGATTAGTTGAAGACATTAAAATGAAGAATATAAAAGAAAATCCACATATTAAGATGTATATTATTAGAGAGCATAAAAGATTTCGTAGATGTTAAATTATCATCAAAAGATAAAATCCAGATTTATATTTAAAAAAATAACATGTTCCTGACCTTAGATTTTTGCTTTTGTTAAGTTAAATATATATATAGTAATATAGAGGATGAATATATGAATATATATAGCATCAATAGTAATATCAGATATAAGAAGGCGTGCTTCTTTATATTAGAATTTATAGTATCTATATAATATCGTGTAAATACTGATATTGTGTATATAGTAAGGTAAATTTTTGAAACTTAGAAAAATTTTCTCATAATTCAATTTTCACTTAGTAAAATTATTTATAAAGTTATTTATTATTATACATTATAGAAAATTTCGTAAGCGATCACACAGCGATTTCAAGATATATAATTTTTAAGAACAATTTTAATTATTATTATTATTTATTATATTTATAAAACATTATTTATAAAATATATACTTTAAAATAAATAATCCAGTCCCTACTAAATATATATATAATTTTACATATGTTTTAGGTAAATGTAAGTACCCCACCGATATTCCCTATGATTTTTTATTATTATTTAATACCCATAACTTTTTCTTTATTAAATATTATTAATAAGTATTCTAATATTTATCATTTTTTTCAAATATTTATTGAAATTTATTTAGCTTCAAACTTTTATTATTTAAGATATATATATAAATATTATAATAATTTATTTATTTATTATAAAATATATTATTATTGTTGTTAAAATTTCGTAAGACTATCCATACTCTTTATACAAATCATTAACTTTCGAAATGATAAATAATGAATAATAATAATTAAATTAAAAAATAATTATATTAATTAATATAATATAGTAATAATAATTAATAATAAAAAAATTATGTGTATGTTCAACTCTTTCTATAGACTTTACGTCCAGGATTCAAGCTATTATAGAGAGATGGAGATGTAGAGGAATATAGATGGACACTCTCGAGATAAATTAAAATTAAAATAATATATGATAAGTGAATTATTTAATAGTTAATGTCAAAATAGTAAAGAATCAATAATGGATATAGTTATTTCATATTATAATGCCATAAATCCAGAAAAGCGAGCTTACAATTTGACTCCTAGCTTATATCAGCATACATAAAATTACGTGCAATCATTTAGCCATCCAAGCGTACTCTATTCATACTTATGTTCAACCTTTGTGATATTCAGGTCACTCGATGCAGAGCGTTTGTGTATTGTATATCTATTTAGAGAACTTTAAATGACAATTGATTAGAGCGTTATATGACATGTGTGAGAGACCGCAGGCCGACCTCTCTTATGGAGAGTCGAGGTCAATAAGATATATATTTTGTAGCACTGTGCAGGTCACCAAGATACACCCTGCTCTAACTTACTGTTGATAGTGCGAGTATTAATGTCGTAAACGCGAGAACTAAAAGATTATAAATATCGGCTCTTTGGAGGAACCTATTATAATATCTATTCAATGTGCTTAGATATCTAACCATATATTTTTAGAGTATATCCTCGCACAACACTCATTCTGTTAATCTTACTATATAATTATCATATCTCTACTTCTCTCTCTCTTCATTATCTCTATATATAATTCTCTATCTATCTCATATATTCATCTCTACTATCTATATATATTCTATAATATCTATATTTCATCTACTCTCTCTCTCTCTTCAAGATTATCTCTGTATCTATCTCACATCACCTCTCTCTCATTCGTTCTCTGTCATACTCTCTGACCCAAGACTTGCTCGCTTTGGTTATAATAATATCGTATAATATTAATTGATTAACTTAATAGAATATAACTATATACTACCAATGGTGAATAACCTACCTAAATACTAACAATATCACCTAGTACTTTCATACCTATAATTATATCTGTCACGAAAATTGGGAATAATTATTTGAGAGGAGGCACGGACCTTTATGTAATCTATTATAGGAAAATAACACCATAATAGTGATAATATATATATATATATGTCAAGTGATAAAGTTAAAAAAATATATCATAATATAATATTATATTTATATATATTATGAAATTAATTGATAAATATATATATATATATTATTTATGGTGACAATATATAATATATATTAATATTTATATATATATATAGAAATATATATTATAATATATATATATATAATATAATATATATTAGTAATCAAAGAATTTTTACATTTACAGAAAAGCACTTATTACAAGTATACGTAATAGTTCTGGGCATTATATTAATTTATCTATGTATAAGCTTAAACCTAAATATCTATAATACTATATTATACTATATATACTTTAAATTAATTAATAAAGCGCTCTTAAATACTTAACTTTATTTACTTAATTATTATATTGTAAAGCTTAAACCTTAAATACTTAACTATTTACTTAATATTGTTTATGAGTATATATAAAATATGTTATATATATTTATTATTTTGAACTTAATTAAGAACCTTATTATTTAATGAACTTATTTGATTAAAATATCTGCAAATATGAATAATAAAATTATTTATAAACTATTTTATAGCGCGTGAAAAAAATACTTATTAAGATATATGATATTTTTATGTACTTTTTTGCTCGAATAAAATTTTTGATATTCTGAGGGAGTGAATAGAATAATTGATGTCTAAACTCTCAAAGATTTATATATTCATATGATAATATTTAACGGAATATAAATAACTGCTACAATATATAAGAAGTTACTAATGATTAAGATAAAGCACGGTAAAGAAATTAAATTATAGAAATAGGTGCAGAGAAATATAGAAGAGAACTAGAGAGATAATAAAAGTTATTCATCTTGAATACGATTTTGCATACCCAAGAAAGTTAGTGACTAGCTAGGAAAATAGAATTAGACTATGGATATGGAAGGCTAGTTGATAGAATAAGGGTAATGATCTTGGATATGATCTTGAAATATAGAAGCTTAGCAGATTATGTAATGCACGGTATAATAGAATAGATAAGTCCCGAGTATAGTATATAGAAGAAAAATTGAGAACGACACATAGATAGATACGTATAGGGGATATAAGATAACCTCAGAATAAAAATCTTCTTTGAGAGAATCAATGACATACACGAATACGGAGCATCAAGAAGTCTCAGGTGATTAGATAGAATAGATAGATAAAAGAATTACTACTAGAAAAATAAATGAGGAGGAGAATATTGATAGAATCCTGTTATCGTTAAACAGGAAAAAGACTGCATGAAGTGGAGCAGAACACGGAAGAGGACGATATGCGAAAAGTTACAGAGGGCAAGATGAGATAATAATATAAGATATAGATATTAGATAGATATCTAGATAGATAGATAGATTACTGAAAAATAGATATATAGTAAGATAGATAGATAGCAATAGTACTAGATAGATTAGAATATTATATGATAAGATAGAATAGAAGATTAAGATATATGATTATGATACTTGGTAGAGGTTCTACGTTCTCCTCATTCATACTTAGCGAGATAGCGTGGATGATTCAGAGAGATCAATACCTATATAGTGAACCACTCAACGAGGAGTCAGGATCGTTGCCACTAGATAAATACGCTCAAAGATATGATATATACAAAAGTATCAGTAAAGTTACCTCTGGATATTCGCAGTCCGAGCACTCTAACGTAGGGAGGTGTTTGTATGATCACTAGTTCATTTTTCAGTGGTAAGTGTAGTAGGTGACTCAAATCTTTAGATAGTAGGGAGAAAGCTTTGTGGAATCTAAATTTATACAGTAATCTATTAGAGAAGGTGAGGTGAGGTATATGCCCAGAAGTTAGGATAAAATGGGGTTATAAGTATCACTATCACTAATTTGATACGGTCTAATGGTTGGTACCTGTGGTAAGATTATTTTCGGGGGTAGTACGCCCTGGAGATATGTGTAAGTATTTGTAAACATATCCGAGAAATCAATTAATTTTTTATTAATATTAGAGTGCGAATTTATATGAGGGTTATAATAATAGAAGTTATCTGGTAAGTAGTACAGGGGAGGGGAGAGGGGTAGTAGTATTTATGTATAATAATGTTATAGGATGAGTATATCATGAAACACGTATGTAATACCCTTTGCATTCTTGGCACAAGGGGTTGTTGTTTAATTGATATTTATAATTATATAAGGGGTGGTTATATTATATTTAATAGTGTGAGAATTAGATGTGAGGATAGATTGAAGTGACACAAGGTACTAATCTATTTGTCAAAAGTTGACCCTTCTATAGGATAAAAGGTATTTTTATTCGATTTGTGATAATATATGGATGGGTGTGGATAAGGGATGAGCAGAATTGTTTAATTAATCTGAGAAGCTTTGTTTATATGTAACAATATCCTATTACTAAGTTTTATTATGTTGTTGATATGTGATTATCCTTCTTTCTTAGATTATCTTGACAATGAGAGATAATATAGAAACCTGTGGAAATTACCACAGTTAATATATATATTATATAGTATTATATATTTGATCTATAATACTATAAGAGTAAGACTCCTATGTTGATAGTACAAAATATATATATATATATATAAATGAGTATTAAAGATCTCTTATTTGCTTTTAATTTAGATCATTTACAACTTCAATTTAAAATGTGATACATGGCTTATATAGAGAAAAATTATATATGTTTTACTTATTAGTGTAGGTGGTTAGAATGTCAATGTGGTGGATCCTGAGAAAATTTATATAAGACTGCCAGACTGATGTATGGTATGTAGAAGTCCAGAAACGAAGACCAATGAAATAGTCTTATGAAAAGTAATTTGCTGGGTATACTATTGTATTTTATTGGAGATAAGTAAAGATACTGTAAAGGATACTTGGAGGGTATTCATACTAAATTACATTTGTAATATATAAAAGTCATTCTGGGTAATACCTGCAAGCGACATGAACATTTTTTATCTTCGACAAGCTCTGTTGTGAGCTTGCATGTTGACCACATATTACTAATGACAAAACTGAGAGTCAGGAAGATGAGCTTAGGCTATTTATTTCAGTTAAAAAATTGGTGAGATGTATATGTTGACAACCTGTGTTGTTATTGATAGAGGAGAGCACCGTTCATTGAATTATAATTAAATTTGAATTATTTTAGATATTTATTTATATATATTATTTTATATATTTTGATCTTAGGGTGGTATATAGTACCATATTCGGCCCCTCCCCCTATATATCATTACTCACCTATACCACGTCTCCAACCTACGCTAAACGCGTTGGTGACCTAATCCGTTACTGCGCTTAATGATACATTTATACGCCTCCCGTTGGTTACGGATGTATTTTATTTTAAAAAAATTAATTAAATATCCTCCCAATATATTATTAATGTTATATCTGAAAAATATATAAGTAAACAAAATAAATAATATAAAGAGCTCTACTCACATAAGGTATTAAATCTTCATAAATAGTAACGATCTAATTAAATATTGCAAATTTAAATAAAATATAATAAAACAGGATTAATAAGTACAATAATAATAAAGCTCAGTCTACATCACTATAATATATCTATAGATATGATATTCATAAATTCACATATATAAAATATAATCGAATGATCAATTATATATAAATATATTAATATAATATACTAATTAATAAATAATTAAATAAATAATAATAATAAATATGATATATAATAATTAATATATATATTTATATAAATTAATATAATTAATAAATATAATATATAATAATAAATAATATATAATAATAATAAATATAATATAAATAATAATATAATAAATAAATAATAATAATATGCACTTAAAATTAATAACTAATTAAATAATAAATAAATAATAATATTAATAATTAATTATAATATAATAATATATAAATTATAATAATAATAATAATAATAAATTAAATATATTAATTAAAATAATTAATATAATTAAACAATATATTAATCTAAATGTAAGAATAAATAATAACATCTTATAATAGTATGATAATGAGGGATAATATAAATAAATTCAAGTCAATGATAAAATTTAATTTATAGGAGGAGATAATTATGGCAAACTATAAAAACTATAATTATAATAAATAATCAGAGAGTTTATAACATTAGCTTGTTACATTAAATCTGAGAATATATTTCTAAACTGAATTTAACCGCTGATTTATTTACTGTCATTGTATATCACCATTATGTTAATATGATACAATAATAATTAAATGAGAGATAACTGATAAGTATATATTTAACGAAATAACGTTTAAGTTTAATTGAAATATAGACAATATAGAGATAATAATAATAATATAAATATATTCACACCATTATAATACGTTTGAAAATGATAAACTTAATATAATAATAATAATAATAATAATAATATATAATAATAATAATATAATTTGTTAATTTTTCTTAATAGTGTCCATAATTACTAGGCAAGCCATGTGCAGAAAAGTTGTGAACAAAAATTGAAAAATATAAATAGAGTACATAAGTTACACCATTATGTGGGAATTTTATTCATTACACTAAAACTGGAATATAAAACAGTCTAACAATGAGAGTTTATATTGTTTTATATGAGTATATTTGCTCTTCAAGCAGGATAAAGAATAATACCATCAGAAAATAACACGTTTGAGATGACAGTAGCAGTCTTAAATTATACTTCCTTAACATATATAAGTGACTTCGCAGAGTACTTCTTGCACCATCTAGGTTCTCGTATTTTATATTATGTATTTATGGAGAATTTATACAATATATCTCACTTTCAACTCCTGTTGGGCTTTTCCGTGACATACCTGACCATTTACGTTAAATTTACATCAGACAAAATATTAATTATATATACTATATATTAATATATATATATAGCTAATATATAATATATATATAATATTAATATATAATATATATATATTAATTATATAAATATTATATATTAATATATATAAATATAATAATATATAATATATATATATATAATATATAATAGATTATTTAATATATTAAATATAGAAGATATATATATATTTTTATATAATTATATAATTATATATATATATATTATATTAATATATATATAATATATATATATATTATTATATATATAATATATAATAATTAATACATATACAATACTATAACTATAATAATATTAACACTACTACTATAATAATTAATATTAATGATAATATTCAGTAATAATATATACTTATATATATATATCAATTAATATATATAATATAATCATTATTATATATTAATAAGTTATATATATATATATACTTATATTTATATAACCTATATATTACACATCGGCGCTCCAGGACAGCGCGCGCCTGATCCAATCGCCCTGGGCCCCGCGCCTTATAAGGGCCCCGCGCGCATGCAGAGCTAACAGATTTAACGCCCATATCGCATGAGCTGCGCAATATATATATATATTCTATAGCCTATTATATATATATATATACTATATATATATATATATATATATTTATATATAATAATATACTAATGATATATATATATATATTATATTATATATATAATGTTTAATATTAATGTTTATAACCATAATTGTTAGATTCAATTACATATATATTATAATATATATATATATATATATATTATTAATATATACTATATATATATATATATATATATATATATCTATATATATATAATATATATATATATATGATGCATTATACATGGTTGGGTGCAATGCATTTCTTCGCAAATCTCCCACCATCTCTCCACTCTTTTCCATCCTGTATCTCAGCACCTTCATATTAATTTTTAAACAAGTGATTCCCTCAGCCAATTTATTAAGACTATTATTCCACAAGTTTTCCTTATGGTCTTCGAGCCCCTCACATTAAAAATGAGGTAATCGAATGCATACTAAATTATTTTTTTTTTAGGTCAAAACTTCTTCCTTGCCATAGTTGAACAGTTATCATAGCCCTGTCCAACAACACATTTACATCACATTTATTGAGATAAGTATAAAGGTGAGTATACGAGTATAATCATTCAAATTATTGTTCATCAAATTAAGGACAGGAAGAGACGAAAGCATTTCTCTTCCATTTTTTCTATAGTATATGGTAATTCCTATTTTAAACAACAAATGATATCTCTAATACTACTACTTTGGTGATTACCTCACTCATCAATTCAATCATAAGTTGGCCGTATCTGGAATCCATAACCGTCGCTCATAGTGACATATGTTTATAATTATATATTATGTGTGTTGTTAGTGTATTTGAGTAGTTATTATATATATATATATATAATTATATTATATATAATATATATATAACTATATTATATATACATAATATATATATAATATTACTATATATTATTACGTGATATAACAGACTCGGACTAGGATTTGTTATAATACTTATCAGGCTGCGGATGTCCGAGTCGAGTCGTGGAGTCGTGCAATAGTCGGAGTCGAGTCGGAGTCGGAGTCGATAAGCTCTGTGCAAGTCGAGTCGAGTCGAGTCGGAGTCGAAGATTCCTTTGTAATGTGGAGTCGGAGTCGGAGTCGGAGTCGAAAATTTAGAGAATATTATTATCATTATATATTATTATTATTATTATTATATTATTTTATTATTATATTATTAATTTATTATTCTTATTATTTATTATTATTATTATTATTATTATATTATTATAAAATTTTTGATTTTTATTTCCAACGTCTAAATTTTTATTTTTTACATAAACATAATTTTCTTAATAATAATCTTTGAAAATATATATATATAGAGAAGAAGAAGATAATTTACATAGATTTCTCCTATGTCCATACGTCTCTATACTTGAACATCTTCAGAGGATTGTTTCCTTGTAAGCGAATAAGTCTTTAAATTGATATATAATAAGTATAATTCAAATGATATTGAGTCTGACTGATAAATACATAAAATTTTTCATGTTTAATTGTCTGGTTGGCGTGTTTTTGATTGTGTAGAACGGGCTTCCGCAATTTAAGTTTCTGGACTTCACACCGATCCGGTGTAATATTGTGAAGTTGTTTTAGAATAATTAGCCTGAATGATTGGATTGACGCAAGTGCCGTATTGAAATGTTAAAGATTTTGCTGGGATGTAGAGATTTGAATATGTCCCTGTCCGGACATCATTCTCGTATACCAATACTTGTCGACGTACAGTCTATACTCAGGCAGTTAATTGGTACACAACGTGATGGTGTCGGGCAATGCATCTCTTAGTGCTAAAAGGAAGATTGACATTGTTTGAACTTATGGTCATAGGCTGTACTTAATTTTTGAGGTGTCATCATTAGTTTTGAAGGTGAGAAAATTAAAATATTACAATAGGGCACATCTCTTCCTTATTGACAAATATCATTGGAAGTTTTTGTAGAAGTAAATTTTATTTGAATTTTTTCTGTTATTTTTACTTCTTAATAAATATGTTTTGTGGGTTTATTAATTATTTTTTCAACTGAATATCTGTGGATCGATCACAGTTAATTACACATTTTACTATAATGCTGCAATTCTTCATCAAAAGTTTTCCAAAGTTCAACATAGGTTGTAATGTGTATGCTCTGTAAACAAAATTTTTAAGATAGATTCTTTGTAAATAGTCGGTGACTAGGATCCATAGTTTATATACAGACCATTATCAGTGGGTTGACATGTATGCCCTGTAGATAATGAGCCGTCAGAAATTAACATTGATTTTGATGTCTAAAAAAAAACAGATAGATTATTACAACCTAGTTTCGTATGTGAATTTTACGCATGACACTCTTGAATTCTATTGAAGAACTGATGTATATTGATCTATGCCCCTAAAAATAGTGAGGGTGTCGCCGACATACCTTATGTAAAGATACGGGGTTAAAGGTTGTTGTTTCATGAAGGATTTTGTTTTTCCAGATTGGACATCATAGAAGTAAGCAAATGTAGGTCCAAGTGGTGGGCCCATCGACTCCATCATTTTGTAAATATATGTTTTCTTAATTTAAACGGTGTTTTGAGTACAACAAATTAATAAAAAGGTTCTCATATATCGTTCTGATATATCTGGTGGGGGTAGGTTATTTTAGTGATTCACTTCGTTAATAATTATGTCAATGTACAAGAAACCGGGTGCAATTTATGGACAATAGATCTAACATCAACGTGAGGCGAAATATTAGTGGCTTCAGTTTAATTTGATAATTTACATAAATTTGCATTAATATTATTAATTTCTACAATATTGTATTAAGAACTGGTTCGGATCATGCTGTTCAGATATTGGCAATTTCGTGTGTACGTTCCGCACATAGATATTTCAGGTCTCAAAAGGTGAATTTTCTGAGTTTTTGGGTATTATATATAATCCATATATATATAATATATATATAATATATATTATATTAATATTATATATAATAATATATACTATACTTATAGTATATTTATTATACCATATTATTAAACTGAATATATATCATAAAATTATAAAAATGCCAGTTCATTTTAAACTTTTGAGTCAGACATCTTATTGTTTTTTTATTTCATAGCGAATTCTGTATGCTCTTATTCTTATTATTATTATTATTATTATTATTATTATTTTATGTATTATTATTATTATACTTATTATTAAATTATTATTATTATTATTAATATATTATTAATTATTTTATTATTAATTATTATTAATTTATTATTATTAATGATTATGATTATGTATTATGATTTGATTATATATATTTTATTATTATTATTATATTATTATTTATTATTATTATTATTATCGATTATTATTATTTATTATTATTATAATTAATTATTATTAATAAACTGAAAAGTATTCAACTGTTAATTTTATATGCTGTTTAATAATAAAATAATATATTTACCACGGTATAGCATTTGGAGATTAGATACTTGGAAAAGTGGTAAGTTTTTTTATTCTCAAAAGCAAGCGGAACAAAAAAAGAAATAGTTGTAACAAAAAATGTTTTACTGTAACTCTTTGAAGCACTAATCTGAGTCAGAGTCGAAATTTGAATAGGACTGCGGAGTCGAAGTCGGAGTCGAGGTCGGAGTCGAAAATTTTTCTCTTTGTAAGTGGAGTCGGAGTCGGAGTCGGAGTCGGACAAATTTTGTTCAAGTGGAGTCGGCAGTCGGAGTCGGAGTCGAAATCAAAGTCAAGGGTTAAGGAGTCGGAGTCGGAGTCGGAGTCGAAAAATTCATTTTACCGACTCCGCAGCCCCTGTACGATATATGCACAGCTCAAACTTGTACCTTAAAAACTGGTTTTGGTAACATTGCATATACTATATATATTCCTACTATATATATACTATACTATACTATATATGTTGTATATAATATATACTATTATACTATATATATATACATATATTAACTATATATATATATTTATATTAATATAATATAAATATATATAAGTATATATAATATATATATACTACTAATTTATATATGTCATACAAATTCGAGGCCCCACAATCATAACTTATTTATCTTACCAGTATTAAGTTACAGTATCTTGAAAAGTTTCTTTGCTCTTCTGATTTTAATGTCAAATCCTTCCGCTGTTGAAAAGAGAATTAAAAATTTTATTAGATATCATAATAATTCGCATATAATATATATTATATATATATATAATATATAATATATATATATACTATAAATTATATAAAGTATGATATATATATATAATTTATACACTATATAAAATTACTATACTACTATAATATATATATATATTAATATATATAATACTATTCGTATTTATCATATATAATGTGAAGCCGAAAGAAAAATTGAAAAATTCAGTCCCATTTTCATTACGAGTTTTTATCTTTGATAAATTTTTTGGCACTCGAAAAACTCTGCTCACATTTAAAATTAAATTTTTTCTTTTTTGAATGGCGAGAAATTGAACGATTTTTTGCCTTCTTAAAATCAAAATAACGCGAAGCGGGAACTTAAAATTTTGTCTTTTCTCCTACCTAACTAAATCTTGCGCAAATCGCCCTAGTCCTGATCCTTCATTAGCCAAACACACACACACACACACACACACCGCCGCGCGCACACACACACCCACACTCCTGCCACCAGGTATACCAACAGCACACACATATATATATATATATATATAGATATCTATATACAATATCACTATATATATAATATATATATATATATATAATATATATAATATAATATTAATATATATACAATATATAATATATATATATAATAATCCCATATAACATTAAAATAAACTAGACTACACTTTAACACTATATATAATTTATAATATTATACCCGATAACATAACATTTTCACTATATATATAAAATATAGGGGCTATATATTTTATATATATGTCATATATATATACTATAATCATTATACTACATATATATATATACACTACCACCTATATACTACTACCCATACTATACTTATATATAATATACGCTTTATATCATATTATTATATTATAATATATATATATATATAATAATATATATCATATATACATATATATAATATAAATATAGGTATAGTAGCCTATATATATATATAACTAGTTAATATCATGTATATATAATATAATCGTAGGCTATATAATACTTATATATACCTATATATACTATAGAATATAATTTATATTAATAATATTATATATAATATATATATATATTATATATTTATTATATATATATATATTTATATATATATATATATATATACATTAGTGGGGCAGCAGATATTTGCATCCTCATTCTCATCTCAATATTTTGATGATCGGATCTTTATCCACATGCACACTCACATCCGAAAACTTCATTCGTATCTGCGGTATATAGGAGCGTATATTCGGATGTCAACACGTTTAATTATGACCTATTTTTAAACCCAATTTCCTCCCTATAGTTATGCTATTCAATTTTATAAAGTAACAGGAAATAAGGTTGTTTATCTCCGAAGTCTGTAAAGAATATTTTAATTAACAGAGCGTTTAATTTCTGCTACATTTTTATAATTACTCTGTCAGTTACCCAACATGATTTAAGAAAGACACAAGATAAAAGATACAAGATACCAGAACAAGATACAAGATACAAGATATTTGATACAAGATACAAGATACAAGATACAAGATACAAGATACAAGATACAGGGTACAAGATACAAGATACAAGATACAAGATACAAGAAATATACAAGATACAATCAAAATTGAATAATAATACTTGTTAAACACGAACAAGATGGAACGGTAAACTGCAGAGAATTCTCTATATTAAATAATAAATGAAAAAGGAAAGAGAAATACTTTGAAATATATATAATTAATATTTTGAAGCACATGAATGTTGTGAAATGTAAAAAAAAGAACAGAATAAAGTTAACACAACAGATGCTACTCAACTATTGAAATTATCAAGAATAGTGCTAATTATATCAAGGCGATAGCAAAGGTGTAATGAATCGTGTTAAAATGGAGACGATATTTTCATAGACACGACCTCTCTGATATATATGGTAAAAATATTCACCTCATATTCTGTAATGACACTAATGAAAGGCAATACTGTTCAATTGTTTTTAAAGGAAACTAAAGTAATTAGAGTTTAGGAGGAAGAGTCATCAAAATTGACTGAATGAGTCAAAGGAGATTTTACTCTCCACAAGCGGGATTCGAACCTGGACTCCGCGTCGTTGAGTTAACAGTGACCGGGCGCTCTAACCACTAGACCATCCACGTTGAGAACCAGCACTGAAGATCAAGAAAAATGAACAATTAATTATTCTGCAACTGATACTAAGAATTTTCAATTGGCACCAAGTGGTGTAGATAAACACGAGATCGAAAGCTAAAATAAAATTGATAAAATAATTAACTGAAATTCTAATGAAAAGAGAGTAGTGCCACTACTTGCTTATATCTCAATTGTTGGAAATAAATAAAGACAAAATATCCCAATTTAAGTCAGCTTTGCTCTAAGTTGCCTAACCTGTTCTCACAGCATTGCTCTCGGCGAAAATTTGCTTACCGGTGCAATTTTAAGACATGAATAAAAATACAATATTTAAAAATGAAAAAAAATACAGATAAAGTTTTATTTTTAAGAGCCTTTAAATGGGTTTAAATATAAAACGAACTATTTTAACCTATGCACAGTACCGTCTTCCGTAGATCAATGGTAGTTACATGGCATAGGATTAGGGTTTGATCCCTCGTTCTGATCCCATTAATCAATTACCTAATCAATTAATCAATTAATCAATTAACCAATTATTCAATCAATCAATTAATCAATTAATCAATTAATCAATTAATCAATTTCCTAAGAAAAGTTCCCGTCCTTGAATATGAATATGCTTTGGGTGCGTCATCTTTTTAAAAATAAAAAAATGGGTACATATTGGTGATAGCAACTGATGGGATGAGTTGGACCCCTTTCCATATCTTGGTTGGGATAGGGACTGATGGGATGCATTATGAGTTGGAATCCCGTTGAGTATCTTAGTTGGGGATAAGGACTGAAATGATGAATGATGAGTTGGACGCACGTTCCACATCCAGGCAACGCGCTCAAATTCAGCAAACACTTACCTATCTCCCTCTCGACGA
>JABUQX010017953.1:52500-62500 GCA_015478945.1 Trachelipus rathkii
TATGCTATATATATATATATATATATATATATATATATATATATAAAAATATAAATATATATATATATATATATATATATATATATATATATATATATATATATATATATATATATATATATATATATATATATATATATATATATATATATATATATATATATATATATATAAAAGTCTCAAGTCATGGGCATTGCCCTAAGGAGGGTAACTGCTCTAGGTAATTTCTACCTAGGGTCCAACCAAGGGATCGAATCTTAGCACCTTGCATTGCGACACTGCAGTTCTACCTATTGTTCCATGGTCTCATTAAAGTTTTTTTTTTTAGTATAAAAAAGTGTTATGCCCATTGACATGTTTATTTTGTTTAATGTAAACAATATGTTAAAAACATATAATAACATAAATAACATAAATAACATGAAATAACACAAAATAACACACAAAATAACACAAAAGTAACAAAAAATAAAAAATAACATAAAATAAAACATAACACATAACAGTTAAATGTTACTGCTATTTTAACTGTTTTATCATATAAACACAAACTACAAAACAATATTGAAATATTAATAAAGGGAGTAAAGTATGTATTTAAAATTGAAGCCACGCCTAAATGATATGTGTTATTTTACGCGTTATTATTAGCAATAACATATTGATGACAACTGAAAAAATATTGCATAAACCTATTAATAAGAGATGAGTTTATTGTTCTAAATTGTAATAACATATTTATAATAAATACTATTATTACTATTACTGCTATTAATACTGTAGTGGGAAGAAATAGCCTAGTTGGTTTTAAAATGCTAATGGGTGTTTATATCGTGATGAGACGGTGGACCTGCCATGAGAGTTTGTACTAGTGAGGTAGAATTATACCGAGGTGTGACAACTTGGTTGCCTCGAAACGAGGTAGGTGTAAATTGTGAATATTTTGTGAATTTTTAAATTTTAATATATTGTAAAGTTTTTATATTAAATGAATGAAATGTATTATTTGTCTTGTTAATTATTATTAAGAATATTTGTTTCACGTGTATTAATGATGTAATAAGTTGCTACTTGTCATGAGTAGTTTATAACTGATTCAAGCTTTTGAACTATGTTCACGTCATACTAATAAGTTTGCCGATGCTGGTTTAAATTAAGATTAGCTATAAAGTGTTTATTTTTTGAGCTCTTTAAGCTTGGGTATTTTCAAGTGCTTTTCGAGTAAACTTTTAGTGTTTTTGTGTGTTTGACAAAGATTTACGAAACGTTTTGGAATACTGCCCATGAATGATGATTTTCATAAACAGGATTTTTCCCTTTGAGTTAATTTTCAGGACATTTACTAAATTACTTGATAATTTTTTCTTGATTATTTTACAAGATTATTTTAACATGGCCATTTTACATGATTATTATATATTTACATGAATATTTTACATGATTATTTTTACAAGATTATTTTTCCATGATGATTATTTATAGACATGATTAAATTTTTATATGGGTATTTTTCACAATTACTGATTATTCATCATGATTATTTATTTGCATGATTATTTTTTACATGATTATTTACATGATTATTTTTATATAGTTACATTTCATGGTTATTTATTTGTTTGATTATTTTTACATGATTATTTTTCATGATTATTTTTAATGGTTATTCTTCTTGACTATTACTGGTTTACATGATTATTTTACAAGATTACTTTATATGGGTATTTTGCACGATTATTACACGATTATTTTACATGATTAGTTTTAACATGGTTATTGCTCAAGATTATTTGAACTTAAATAAACTTGAAAAATTCTCCGTATTTATTTAGACCCCTCTACAATACTGCCTCTTATATATATATATATATATATATATATATATATATATATATATATATATATATCATATAATATACTATATAGGTATATATTAGGTATATATATTATATATATATATATATGTCTATAATATATATATATATCTATATAGTATTATTATTCAAAAATAACTGCCTACAGTATTTCACAACTGCTGGGAATGTGAACCTGGGCCCATAGCATGATGGGTCCGCGTAAGTTGTTTGACGACCTACCCCCGAACGATGGACTAAAAGTAAAGCGCGAGAATTGTTCCTTTGGTGAATATATCACTAGCCACCCAACAGGAACCACGAAGCACTCTACCCGTCCACACTCGGGCGTAGGCGGACAAACAGGGCAGCCGCGCAGAGTGAAAATTAACTTTATTACCGGGGAATATACTGTATTTATATACAACTGCTACAATTTCAACGCAGTGGTGCTGGGTAGTTGTTATTAAAAAAATATACCCATACAGTAATTTTTCACACTTGCTTCGGATGTGAACCTGGGCACTTAGCCGATGTCGCTGTAAGGGTGGTTTGAGACACGCCACGATGGGGGCTATTTTTGAATACCTATCACACTGCGTTTGAATTTGTAGGCAGTTTGTTATACACACACTATATTTTCCAGGTTGGTGATTAATCGTATTTTCAACTCTGCGCTGTGCCTTGTTTGTCGCTACGCCCGAGTGTGGACGGGAATATAGAGTGCGTCGTGGTTCCTGTTGTGTGAGTGATATATTCACACAGGAACATTCTCGCGCTTTACTTTTTAGTCTCAATCGTGGCGGGTGCGGTTCGTCAAACACTTACGCGACATGCGTGCTTTAGTATGCCTCAGTTGGTCACATTCTCATGCATTGTGAAATACTGTTTTATTTGGTATTTTTAGAGTACTCCTATCACAGGCTGTCCTTGAATTTTGTAGTGAGTTGTTATATAAATATACTATATAATATATATATAGTATATTTATATAATGATATATCTATACATACACACACGTTGAAAACTCCCATAAATTATATATATATAATATATATATATATATAATATTATTATATATATATATACAAATTTAACCTTTTATATTTTGGTTATGCAAAATTAAGTTTGTCAGTATAAGCATTTACATTCCGCTTATGTATTATTATTATTATTATGTATTATTCTTATTATTATTATTATTATTATTATCTATTTCTTTATATATATATATATATATATAATTATCTATTATTATTATTATTATTATTATTATTTTTATTATTATTATTATTATTATTATTATTATTATTATTATTATTATTATTATTATTATTATTTATTATTCATAATTAAAATTATTTAAATTTTTTTCAGTTTTATAATTTATTCGCGTATCTCAAATTATATATACATATTTTTTCGAAAATTTGCATAAAAATAATTTATATTTAATATGTTTTACCTTCAATTAAAAAGAATTTTTTTAAATTTCAAATTTTTTTAAGTGAAGCATCCCACACCTTTACGCACACACAAAAACACACCTACACATGGACACACACATATGCAAACACAACTACTGATATAATATTATATTATATATATATATATATATATATATATATATATATACTCCTAGCTGACTCTGTTTTATATAGGTACTTATTATTATTTTTATATATAATATTATTATATGAGGAGGTTGGCTTATATATATACGCGTAGGGATAAGGTTTCATATATTATTATATGTTTAAGTATATACATGTAGCGTTATCTATAAATTTGTTAGTATATACCTATACTTAGTATACTATATATATATATATATTATATATATAATATATAATATATATATACTGTGGGGGTTGGGGGGTGGGTTTTATATAATACTATTAGTTGTTGGTATATATATATATACTATTGGGTGGTGCTAGTATCTGGACTATGCTACTAAAATTATATTATATTTTTAAAATATATAGTACGTTATATGTGTAGTTATTGAGTCTTTATATGATATATATATATATAGGTGTAATATTTACGATAAATAGTAAAATCGCTATTAGTATGTGGTAGTAAGGTTATAATATATATATATATATATATATCAATTTTATTCAACTATATATTTAATATGAGTATATATATAATATATAAATATATTATATATATAAGGTTTTTGTGAGTATACTAGGCTATTACTATGAGTTATTTATCATATATATTCTGTATATATTAGTAGTATATATATATATTATATACTATATATTATATACTATATTTATATATATATATTACTCTATTTTTGTATTAGTTATGAGTTTAAATATATATAGTATAGTATATTATACTGGGTCTTTATATAATACTATGAGTACTATAGTTGCCGTGATCTATATATATAGGTTATGTGGTTGGTACGTATAATAGCTCATAGTGAGTAGTCGTCGAGTATGTTTTATATTAATTATCGGTCTATATAGATATTATGTGTATAATATATATGTTACTATGTATATATAGGCTATAATATCTATAGTGGTATATATAATATGATGATCGGTACTACGTTTTATATTATTTACTATATTACTATTGCTATATACCCTAGTATAATGAGTTATATTATTATTACTTATATCTATATTTATATATATATTATATATATATATATATATATATATATATTATTTTGTTTATTTATTGCAAATTATGTATATCCTATATATATATATATAGTAGATATTTATATCTATTATATGTATATTGTGTAACTATATCTGCGGGTAACTAGGTATTATCTTATCGTATACTATAATATAGTTATTAGGTATATGTGTATATATATATATAATTTATTTATATAGTATATATATATAATATATATATAATTATTTATATATAATATATATATATTGAGTTATTTTATTTGATTATATATATATATTTATATATATGTATATTATTATATATAGTACTATATATTATATATATTTACTTATTTATATATATATATACGTTTTATTTTTTTTATTCCTATATAAATCTTAGGTGTGCCGTACCTTGTGAACCGATTACACATTGGTAGTGCCCATAGTTATTTATAAATATATATCATATATCTTTTATTATTCTCTATTATATATATATATACTTAAATATATATATTATATTATACGTATATATTTATATATATTTGCAATATATATTATATTTTATATATTATGTATATTCCTATATTGTAGTGGCATAGCGCTATGGTGTACGAAAACACTTTAAACTGCAATAAGCGTCTTATTTATTGTATGTATAGGAAAAATTTAAATATTTTTCACGATCCATTTGATATTTTTGTGTACGGTTTTTTTCTTTCTTCGCTTTTCTTTTTGGCTTGTTTCTTGTCTGGTGTCGGCTTGGGTGGTTGTGTCTTTTTCCGTTTGGTTTTGCTGTTTTGTTTTTGTTTGCCCTTGGGGCTGTCACTTTTCATTAATGCACAAGATTTGTGTATCGTCACTAAAGCTCTGAGCGATATGGCTAGTTTCCATTGAATTTTTAATAATTATTTTAATATTTAAAGGTGTGATGATACACACATGGCACTTAAATAATGTAACATATAATTAAAATTCAATTAAAGCATTCATACATCTTTCACTGGCCTCTATTTCCATAAATATTCTAAACTAGCAAATTTATTATTCGGTAATAATTTCTTTCACTCTGTGTCACTCATCAAGTGAAGAATTTATCGTACCTATTTGATAGATATACTTACGTATATGACCTATGAATAGATTTAGATAGATAGATAGATAGATATGATTACGATAGATCGATAGATAGATTACTATAGATAGATAGATAGATAGATGATAATAGATTAGATGATATAAAGATAGAGAGAGGAAGGATGAGGAAGAGAGAGATGTGAGAGAGAGAGAGAGAGAGAGAGTGAGAGAGAGAGAGCGAGAAAGATAGAGATGAGATTCATAAATCTTTTTCTCAAATTATTTCGTACGATTTCACTGGGTGAACGAAAGTTTCGTACTCACGAAATTTGCTTATTTTTTCGCTCGAAACAGCAAGGTATGACGCTTGGCTTTTCCTATATATTTTATTATGATAAATATGAGGACTCTGATTTCCCGTACGCCCAATAGCTTGACATTTATTCTTGGTAAATTAAGTAGGAAGGAAATTTCTCCAAAATGACCCACCCTTTAATTAATATAGATAAGTTATAATTAATTTATCATCTTTTCTTTAAATTTTCTTTAAATTTCGATTTTACAAATCTTTTTTTTCGATTTTACACATTTCACATAAAATTCTAATAATTTATTTTACTTTACCATTTAAATTATTTTATTAAAAAGACTGAAAAAAATTTTGGGTAGGAGCTACCTACCCGCCCTACCCTATATATATCAGACCCCTGATATATATAATTATTTATATTATTATTCTATTTATATATATATATATTATATTATATATTTATATTTTTATCTTATTATTATTATATTTATATCTATATATACATATATTATTTATGTAAATTACTATATCTTATTATATGGTATATTATATATATATATATATATATTATACTGTATAATTATGTACCAGAATATGCGAAACTTCAGAAGTTGGAAATAAAAGTTACCAGGAATTAAACATAAGTTGCGTGTCTGCTCACTTTTCAATCTAAATTAATTAATACATATTAACACGTATAATTATTTGACTTTGCTGATTGGTGGAGCGCTTCTACAAACTACGTTTAATGAACCTTCATCATATGATTTATGACTCCATCATATGAATATTTACACGATCAGGTAAACTATTTTTTGTATTAGAAAAGCATTCCTGAAATCAATACTCATGCTTGTTAGCAAATGGTAAGTTAGCCTATTCTCGGTATTCATAGGAATTTATAGTCACGTGCAGAGGATGAGCGATTCATTCTAATGTGACGCTGTTGTTCAAAGACATTATGACGTAATATTTTACCAAAGTGGTCTAAATACAGGAAAACTCCTTATATGTTACAGAATGAGACTTCTTGTTATATAGACAGAAATCCTAAAGTTAAAATTCTTTTGTGTAATCTTTAAAGCATTTAAAAAGAGCTTAAAGGAATCTCATTCATCTCGTCTGTAATTGATTTTAATTATTCCCCTTTACATTGACCAACACTTAATTCCTTACTCGCTTTGAGAAAGCTCTTGATTATTCACTTTACAACAACGAGTTGATTACTCAATTTACGATAACAAAGTTCCAATTACCCTTCAATATTTGGATAAGGCCCTTTCAATTCGATTAATTTTAGGCGATGTTTAGTTACAAGAACCCATTTCTATAAACTTTTCTTCGTTATTCACGTTTAAACATATTCAATCTTTCCTTTTTAATGTATAATTCAATTTGTAAGTTGTTTCAAATTTTACTTTGTAGATATTTCATAATTTCAAGTTTGAATATTTTTTTTCCTTACTGTAAAAAAGAAGAAGAAAAAGAAGAAGAAAAAGTTCTTCTTCTTCTTCTTCTTCTTCTTCTTCTTCTTCTTCTTCTTCTTCTTCTTCTTCTTCTTCTTCTTCTTCTTCTTCTTCTTCTTCTTCTTCTGTACTGTTCTGGTGGTGTGGGGCTTTTCTTTTCTTTGCTCTTTCTTCTTTTTCCTTTCTTCTCTTTTTTCTTCTCTTTTTCTTCTTTTTCTCTTCTTTTTGCTCTTCTTTTTTGGTGTTTTTTTCTTCTTCTTTTTTTCTGTTTTGCTTTTTCCTTTTCTTTTTCGCCCGTTTGTGGGCCATTTGTTTTTCTCTTTTTCTTTTCTTCTGGGTGGCTGTTCTGGTTCTTTTTTTTTGTTGCTTTTCTGTGTTTTTTTTTCTCTCCGTGTTTTCTTTGTGTCTGGTTTCTGGTTGTGTGTTCTTTTCTTGCGGTGGCTTTTTTTTTTGCTTTCTTGTGTTGTGGGCGTGGTTGGTTGGGCTTGTGGTCTCTTCTTTTGCGCTGGGCTTGGGGGTGTTATTTCTTTTCTTTTTTTTCTTTTCTTTTCTTTTTTTTTTTTTCTTCCCTGTTCTTTCTTTTCTTATTTTCTTCTTTACTCTTATTACTTTCTTTATTTTTTTTCTTTTTCCTATTATTTCCTTCCTTTCTCTTTTTCTCTTCTTTTATTTTCATATTCTTCTTTTCTATATTTCTTTCTTCTTCTTGTTCAATGTGTGACCTCTCACTCGTATCTTCTTTTCTCTTTTCTTCTTCTTTTCCTTTCTTCTTCCTTTCTTTGTCTTTCCTTTTTTCCGTTACTTTCTTTTTCTCTTCTCTTGTTTTATGTCTATTCTTTATTCTGTCTCTTTCTTCCTTCTTCTTCTTTTCTTCTTCTGTTCTTCTTCTTGATTGAGTGGACTGTAAAGTATTTGCTAGTCGGTGTTCTGTAGTTCTGTAGTTCTTCTTCTTCTTCTTCTTCTTCTTCTTCCTTCTTCTTCTTCTTTCTTGCTTTCTTCTTCTTCTTCTTTTCCTTCTTTCTCTCTTCTTCTTTCTATCTTTTCTTCTCTTCTTCTTCTTCTTTTCTTCTTTCTTTCTTCTTTTCTTCTTCTTCTTAACTTCTTTCTTTCCCTTAGCTGTACACAAACTGACGCCGCTAGGATTTCTGTCTCAATTCCATCAAAACATCATCTTTTTCTTAACCCGCTACAATTCATCATATTTTTCAAGCACATTAATAGTAAAATTCAGTAAATGGCCATTACTGGTTTGGATAGAAAATAAATCTAGCCCAAACGAGGCATAAAAATTATTATTCAAAACAATAAACTATTGAAACAAATAATAAAATGAGTTCAATAATAAAAAAATACCTTAAATTAAAATAAATGAATCTATTTAAAACTTTTAGAGTTTTTGCAACTTTTTCAGGTTTTTTTTTTTTTCCTTTCCTTCTTTTTGTTTTTTAATTTTCTTTTTTAAGATTTTAAGAACGTGACAAAATTTTTCTCTGTGTTTTTTAAGTTGAGTGTAAAGCACATTGAGAGAGTTAACTTCAACGAGCATTAATAGTAAGTAAAGTAAAGTTTTTTTTCAAGCGTTCTTTGAAAAAAAACATTAGAGTTAAATTAATAATGTTCAATAGAGACTTTCTAATGTGTAAACTTTTTGACTTTCTATTAGTAATAATTGATGAATATTACTGTACACATGGCTGGTTCCACTTTAAAAAATATAACACAAGGTACATATAATATATAAATACTCTAAAAAGTTTATATAATATTATTTTTATTAAATATTTAGATTTATTTTTATAATGGTAATTTTTTATTATTAACTCTATTATTTAATTATAGTTCATAGTATTTTCTTGTGTATACTGAAATAATAATTTTTATATGCCACGTATTGGTGACTATGATATTAATTATTTCTAATCCAATAACTATGTATGTAGCATTATCTGCAATATTTTACTATTAAATTAGTCTTGAAAAATATGAATGAATTGTTAGCGGGTTAAAATAATTAGATGATTGAGTTTTTAGATATGAGATTAGTTGATGATAACAGAATTAGCTCGTTACAGTTGTGTACACGACTAAGGGGAAGAAGAAGTGTAAGTTTCATAGAGTAAAGAAAGCACTGGACAGTTCAAGAGTTCGTATTTTAACTGTCGACGAGTTGCCAAGTGGCAAATATTACTCTGCCGCATGCCACACGTTCACTTTTGTTGACAGTGTAAACACTTCTGTGATGTGTGACAGTGTCGAATACACATGTTACCAAATTGGTGCTTCATTGGAAACCGTGCACCCTTAGAGCCAATTAAGTGAGCAAAATGTGTGTCAAATAAGTGTATCAAACTTTACCAAGAAGATAGGAATGAATGAGCATTGCACTTCAGTTTTGAGTCAGAGAGTCAGGCAAAGAAAATAAGGTACTGTTTGGAAAGGTGATGACTCGCCAGCTTTCCCCAAATAAGATATGTGAATATGGAGATAAGAAGGGCAGTGTCAATAATAATATATATACTATAGGGAGAGGAAAGAAACAAATGGTTCCTTTCAAGAAAATTCCCCAAAAATGGAGATTCGTAAAATATTAATGATATAGAAACGTTTGAGTTGCGTGTCATAAAATATTACTAC
>JABUQX010017954.1:0-2500 GCA_015478945.1 Trachelipus rathkii
GTTGTATAAAAAATCTTTTGTTGCTATTGTTTATCCGAAAGTACTCGAAATGCTACTAACCCAATAGTGTTATGTAAACTTACAACTGATGTGAGATATGTTGAAAAGTGTGAATGTTGTTTATGTACATGTGTTGGGTCTTTACTGTTATTAGTTATGGACTTTGTTATGGTTAGTAGTTTTATTCGTGCGTAAGGTGTGTTTGGTTTTTTGTCATGACATTACTATTCTTAGTTCTGGTATGCTATGTTAGCTTTATTTAATGTGAAAACAATGTTACGTAAGCATATATTCGATGGTTAGTATATAAGAACTTATTTTTGTACTATTGTTTATCCGAAATGATACTGATATTGCCTGAATCTTAGACAATGATCCAAGAGTCATGGACGGAGGTAGGAGGCAGCATTTTGGGAGTTGTCTTGATTTACAGATTTACTGATTTACCGCTTCAAAATCCGGTAAATATTACACTTTACTATGATTTTATTCAATGAAATTATTATTATTATGAGGTTATGTTTGGATAAACTTTGTTATTTTAATATGTTTGGACAAAAATTTGTTTGTTTGCAATTATTTTTGGGGATTATGATATTTTAGGTAAGTTATGATAAATTTTTGTTAAATATTACTATAGATAATGTAAAAAACTTTGTTACGTTAAGGCATATATCGTTGGTCTGTATGATAATCGGACAATGTTATGATATATTTTTGCAAATGTTCTGTTGCCAATTGTAAGATAACGTCTTAAATTGTTAGAGATATCGCTGAAAAAGTATGAATAGGTTACGTTTTGCATGAATGTTAGTTATTTTAATAATTTTTAATTGTGGAACTTTGTTAATGCTTACAGTTTATTCCATTTTATTCCTGTTTGTGTTAGGTTTGTCGTTGTACATTATTTCTTATTCATGTACGCTATGTTGCCTTTAATTGATGTAGAAAAACTTTATATGTTAGATATATTCGTTGATCAGTATGATAATTAACCAATGTTGTCGTAAATATTTGTAAGATTAATCGAATGTTAATTATAATTAACATTCGATTAAATTAGTAGATATGCTTGAAAAAGTCAGTGAATAGGTTACGTCTTCGTATGGTATGTTAGTTACTTTACTGTTGTTAAAGTGGAGAACTTTGTTACGTTAACCATTTCATGTTTTAATTTGTGTCAGATTTTGTCGGCTTGATGCAGTTATTCATATGTTTTCAGATGAGGGCTAAAGTTAGCTTTATTTTAATGGAGAATTTTTGTTTACGTTAGCGATATATTTGATTGATCAGTGTATAAAGAATTGTTTTTTTGCTAGGTTTATCAAAATATTTTAATAAAAATGATGACTTGAATCAATAGATAATAGATCGATAGATCATGGGGGGTAGGAGACGGAGGGTAGGATGGATGGGCTGATTTACTGATTTACAGATTTACTGATCTAGGGTATGTAAAAAATACAATTTTACTAAAAAAATTGACTTTGAATCAAATAGATTTATTAATCATAGATTCAATAGATCAATTAGATCTCGCTATTGGACAGGAGGGTAGTTGGATGTGGTTTGATTTACTTGATTTACTGATTCTTAGGTATAGTAAAAATGACGAGTTTTTAGTAAAAATATGACTTGAATCAATAGATCAATAGATCAATAGATACGAGATTGGGTAACGGAAGGATGGTTTGATTTTTACTGATTTACTGATTTATGCTTTAGGGTATGTAAAAAGAAATTTGTAATAATAATCGGTCTGTCTGCAGATGGTCGGTTCACCGATCTTGCCCTTTAGGCCTAAATTTAGCTCGAGATTGGAAAGGTAAAAGGGCGTAAGCGACATATTTTGCATTCGCTCTCTGGGGGAGGTACCTCCTATATACATTGCTGAAATAGATTTCAAGCCAAACAAAACACCTAAATATTTCTATATTTCAGTTTTCAGACCGAAATTATAGTACTGTTAAGATCGTTGGAAACTTGATATACATATATACTTGCTGTTTATACAAATGTAGGTCTTCATACCACATAAAGAAGATTGGAATGTTTTTAAATTTAACTTGCTTTGTAAAGATGCAACAATCAAGATACCCTAAATAATATGTATTTTAAATGGGTGTCGGAGATCTTGCTTATTTAAAGTTATTGCTAATACCTTTTAAATTAGTGATTTTATCAGCATTCCGGCGATCACGCACTTTGCCATGCGGATGTTACGCGGATGTTTATTGTCGAGATTGATAAAGAATTTTATAATAAAAACTTAGATGGAATCTGAAAAAGAACAATGAAAAAATGTAAATGACGTTGAAGGCCAATTCAAAATGGCTTGATATTTCCATATCTAATGATTATTCAAAGGACATTCCAACTCGCTGCAATAGTAATCTTCATATGATGGAAAGAATTATTATCAAAGAACTTCTTGCTTCGTACGCCAGTTCGTATCCAAAGTTAACAATCTTATTAATTTGGAAAAAGACATCATATCACA
>JABUQX010017954.1:7500-22101 GCA_015478945.1 Trachelipus rathkii
TATATTTTAATTCTGATGAAAGGGGGGGGGGGGTTGCGGCTGTGTAAAATCTATAATTAAATTTTTGTTGTAGGTATAATATATAGGATGTTGCTAAGTATATATTTTGACTCACATTAACCTTAACTTTGTCCTGTAATTCTCGTGAGCATTTTAAATCTGTGTTAATTTCTAAATAACTTTTTATGAATCTTTTATTCCTCCCTGTTTCAAGACAAATCCTGGATGTATTTTTAAGTTATTCCTGTGTTTTCTTTATGCAGAGAGAAGGTTGCTGTTAAGATTATTTGAAAGAATATCCAATTGATAAGCATGTTGTCTGTGAAGAAATATAAAGCTTTATAAAAAATGGTTCTTGTGAAATGTTTTTAATATGATGTTAAGAATCTTTGATACTAAACTCTTGTAAAAATTTTCTTTTTGTTGGTATTAATTGAAAGTGTAGGCAGTTTCTTTGTATGACATGTTTGAAATGTTCTATTTCTAAGATGTTTTTGTACTTAGACATTGATATAAATGTGTAATAGGTTCTCCCCGTGGCACTATAAAAGAAATTTTTTTAAAATTACCTATGGTTTTGGAGATCTGGGGGGTAGAAAACCTTTACCTGGAGGGTTATTTTGTGTTGGAAGAAGGAGGTATTCTCTGGTACCTCTCATTATGGTACCTTGTTGTCTATTTCTTAGGAACATAGGATGGGATATGTTGGTTGTTTTCATAGGAAAATTGGGAACATAAGAAGGGTCCTGTGATCTAATGTCTGGTGGAGATGGAGCTGAGGTATTTCTAGGTGTTGTTATAGGAAGTTGTGAAAGAGTGTCTTGTGTAGGAAGACTTTGGGATGTTGTTGGAGGGGTTATCGATTCTTGAGGAGGAGGAGGTGGAGGTGAGATAGGTGGTTTCTGGAAATAAGATTTTGGAGGTAACACAGGTGGTGAGGGAGTATGAATTTCAGATGCTGAAGGCTAGGGTGGTGATTGAAGATCGTCGAAGGATAATTTGGAAGGTAAAGTAGTTAATGAAAATCCTCTGAAAGAAATTCTTTTAGGTGGGCAAGGTGAGAATAGAAAATTAGGAGTTGGAGGAGGTAAATGAGCATGAAAAGAAGGAGGTGAAAGTGTTGATCTTTCCTCAGGTGAAATGTGTCTATTATTTTCAGGAGTTTTGGAGGGGATTGAAGGCTGCATGATTTTAGGTTGTTGATTTGAAGACGGGGGAGATTGAATATGTCTTTGGAAATATATGGTATTTGGAATTTTTGGAATTGGTTTATGTGGTACATTTAATTGAAGGATGGGTTTTGGAGTTGACTTTTTAGTAGGAAGAAGGTCACCATCGGTTGTGGTTTTCAAAATTGGTACATTTTTGGATGATACTTTTGAAATCTTTATGTTCTCCCTATGGACAATAAATGTTTTTGATGTTTGTAAACATTGTAAAAACAATTCGTTAGAATGTTCAAGTTGTTTCACTTGAAATGGACCTGTCCATTTCGGAAATAGTTTAGGGGATTGATGTGAGTTTTCACCTGTAAAATATGTACATAATCCCCGACTTTGATGGGTATGGAAAAAGAATATTTATGTTGTTTTTCTCTTTGTTTTGTTGTTTCCTGCCGAAGTTGTTCTCGAGCTTGATCTCTTATGACATTGGCTCTTTCAGCTAATTCGTCAAGATAATCGTTAATAATAATGTGAACTAGGGTGCCTGATCTGATACAATAATTTCTGGATTTCTAGGCATGCATATAATTCTTTCCAGAATTGCCTGGACAATGTCTTTGGATGTGTGTTGAACGAGAGGGACCAGCTCAACATACCTAGTTAAGCTGTATTTTAGAAACAAAATGTACTTGACTTTTGTGATGTCGCATGTGCGCAATGGCCCCAAAACGTCCAAATGGACTCTGGCAAACGGTTCATATGGCAGTGGTAGGTTTTAATTGGAGCATTTTTAGATGTATTTCCCTTCACTCTTTGGCAAGAGAGGCAGGAATGACATTGTTCTTTCACTAGAGTATATAATTTGGGGAATATATGTTTTTCCCGAATCCGGTGCATTGTTCTTTCTACTCCACAGTGACCAGATGGTAAAAAGTCATGGTTGTGTTCAATGATAGAGTGTACCATGGAATCTAGAACTTGAATAAGGAAATTGCCATTTTGAGTGGCATACTGGAGAATGTCGTCGATAAGAACATGAGGGAAGTATCAGCAGAAGAATCTTGTTGATTAAGAGTTTTTTTGTGAGAAATGAGAGGTTTAGCAAAGTTATAAAGATCTTTCAATCTGTGGCACCCTCTTTGTTCTTTTAGAAATGTTTCTTTTTTGAGATGGAAAAGTGTGGTAGGTAAGACTGTGTATTTAGAGAAAGTATGAGTTAAAGGGGGAGGATTTCTACTAAAATAGTCCGGAATGATATTCAATTTACCAGGCTTGAAGATGATATTGGAATTAAAGTGAGATATAAAAAGGTTCCTCCTTTCTAAACGACCAGATAACTGGCGATGCCTGATGAGGGGGATGAGAGGTTGATTATCAGTGATAATTGCGACTTCACAGCCAAAGATGGTAGTACGAAATTTTCGTAAATCAAAGACTATTGCAAGAGCCTCTTGCTCTATGGTGGAGTAGTTTGTTTCTTCTTTGGAAAGCGAACGAGAAATAAAAGATAAAGGTTTTTCTTTTTTGTTTTCATTAAATTGAAATAAAACAGCTCCGAGAGCAACATTGGATGCATCTAAATTTATGAAGAAAGGTTTACTATAGTCTGGATAGCACAGTTGTGGTTGCAATAAAAGTTTATATATAAGATTTAAGAAAGCGTTCTATTGTTCTGGCCCCATGCAAAAGGTGTGTTTTCGTGTAGTAAGCGTGTGATAGGTTTAACAGTCTCGTAAAAATGAGATAGAAGATGCGAAAAATAGTTAAAGAAACCTAACAAAGATCTCGTCTCAGCCACGTTTGTAGGTGGCTTGAGAGCCGTGAGAGTTTTTAATTTAATAGGATCGGGAGAGATACCCTTGTTGGATATCTTAAAACCTAAAAAGAGTAAGCTTGTTCTAAAGAATCGGCACTTGGACAGTTTTACTTTTAATTTATTGTTCTTAAATGAATCAAAAACGTAAAATTCTCCAAGTGATTTTCCAAAGAAGTACCCATAATAAGAAAATCGTCCAGGAAAACCTTGCATGCATCTCCTAAGAGGTGAGAAACAGCTAATTCCATTGTCCTCGCAAATATCGCTGGGGCATTGAAAAGTCCAAAATTTAACCTGGTTGGAGCATATTGACATCTTGTGGTTCGAAATGCGAGGAGGGGTTGAGTATCCTTCTCATTTTCGATGCAGTTGTAGGCGTCTTTAAGGTCCAGACTGCTATAAATCTTGTTGCTCCCTAAAGAACTAAGAACATCTTTTTTGCAGGGGATCGGAAAGCGGTCTAAGACAGTATGCAAATTCAAAAAACGATAGTATGCTACTATACTGGGTGTATTAGACCTTTTCTTTGAAATTACTAAAAGTGCTGCCTAATGGGGGCTAGAAATGGGTCGGATATAACCTTGTTTCTGAGATTATATCCACTCCTCAATTTGTGTGAGGTACTTATGGGGTAGGCGATATTGAGGAAGGTAGATCACCTTCGGTGCGTCCTCTTTAAGTTTGATGCTGAATTTTGTTAAGGGGCATATTGGTACTTCATTGTCCTCTGAAGCTATGATGTCTTTGTAGTCAATTAAGAGATTTAACAAATCCTCCAGTTGATTAAGATCTGTTAACGTTGCACATTCATCTTCCTCATTTTTGAAGAAATTTTGTATTAATTTTTTGTAAGTATTTATTGGTTGGGCAGGAGTGAGACCTTTTGAAGAAGTAGTTAAATTTACTTTCGAAGTGGGGAAGGGAGAATCGAGAGATAAAATCAGATTTGCTCTAGTTATAAAGGTGTTTGTTTGTAAAGTATGTGGCGTGGCCGACATATTAATTATGTCCAAAAGGACATGACCTTTATTAGAGAAGCTTAAGACGCTACCTATGAAGAGATAGTTGTGAAGACATGAGTTTTCAGAACTAAGAATGAAATGATTCGGAGGAAAAGTGTTTGCAGTAAAGCGTGCTTTTAGAGAGAGAGAGAGAGAGAGAGAGAGAGAGAGAGAGAGAGAGAGAGAGAGAGAGAGAGAGAGAGAGAGAGAGAGAGAGAGAAAAAGAGAGAGGTCTTAGAATAAGGATGAAGAGTTACATTTTCTATGATGGATAGATTATAATGAGTGTCAGTATCTATCATTAGATTGCTTACAAAGCTTGTCTCTTGAGAATAAAGTGGAAAAGATGAGTTATGATTTATTTGTGTGTCGTTAGGAAGATGCTTTTGGGGATATACTGGAATGAGAGGCACTGAGATGTGCTAGTAGTCGGAGGTAACAGAGAGTTTATTATTATGTGTTTGAAAACGTATGTTTGGATTAGTGAGGAAATTGGTTCCTAAGAGAAAATCTGAATTGAAACCAAAGAGATTGTCATCTATAACAATGAAATTAATTGAGAAAACTTTTTGATGTAAATGAATAAACAAAATGGTTGTTCCTAATTGTGCGAAAATATCACCAGTGATTGATTTAATAGTGATGGGAGATTTAGTGAGAGGTATGCTTTTGGAAAATTTGTTTTCTAATTCAAAGATAAGAGAATGTCTGACCAAAGAACTGATGCTGCCCAAGTCTAAGAGAAAACGTTTATTGCGTAATGTATGTCTATCGAAATTGATATAAGCATGTAAGAAATAAGCAGCGCCAATTAAAGGTTAAGAGTTGTAAGTATCATTTGTAAAAGATGAAGAAAACGTTAATTCTGGTGCAGAATGTGTTATAAGTTTGTGATCTGAGGTGAAAGTAGGGGAATGGGTTAGCTCTTTCAGAGATGGAGAAGAATGAGACCTTACATGCAGCGGGTTTTGAGTTGTGGTGAGAGTAGGAATGTTGATTTGATCTTTACAAAGATTTGAAAAATGAAAAGGTTTATATGGTGTTTGAGGCTGAGTTTCAAAAGGTTTGTAGTGTGGAGGTCTGTGGACCGATTAATGTGAAGAATCAAGGTTATTAAAAAGTCTTGGAGGGTTTGGTTGAGAAAGGGTTAAAGTTGCTTCATTAAAGGAGATTGAAGGTTCTGAGAGAACATTAGGGGGAGTAGGGAGAATACCCTGTGAAAAATTCTGGTGTATAAAATCTGAGTCATAAGAAGGATTAGAGAAAAGCTCTGGGACAAAAGTTAAGGGTGGAGAATGATTGAAATTATTTATCAAATCTAAGAAAGAATTTGTGCTATCATGTAATTCAAATAATAAATCCTTAACTTTGCTTTGAACCTGCTTAGAGGTAGAAAGAATTTGCCTTATTGTGTTGGGTTGAGATAAATAAGTGTTAATTATTTGAGAATTATCAAAAAATATATCAGAGTTATGAATGTGGCTATTTTCATCATTATTTGAGTATGAATTCTCTACTTTTTTTGTTTCCGGTATACATATGTGCCTGAACGTTTTTAGACAGTCATGTCTACTTCATTTAATACTTCTGTGCTACATACTTTTCCTATATTTACTACTTCTGCGCTACATACTTTTCTTATTCCAGTATAGGATTGTGTATTGCCTCTACTAGTACTTAGGATCTATGTTCTATCTACTTTTCTATTCACCATTTCGACTTTTGCATTTTCGTTTTCAGACTTAGTTATGTGCATCTTAGCTAACAATCTAGTACTTACATCGGCACCTGCCTCGCCTCTTTGACCACACGCCATGTCTACTTTTCTATTTGTTATATTGGCATTTGCCTTGCCTCTTTGACTATATGTCATGTCTACTTTTCTCTTTGTTATATCGGTTTTTGCATCGCCTGTTTGACTATAGTTCATGTCTTACTTTTCTATTTGTTATATCGGCATTTGCTTCTCCTCTTTGACTATACGTCATGACTACTTTTCTATTTTTACTATTTTCGTGGTATGGGAATGAATCCCTGTAACATGTTACCTGTTCTAACTTTTCTTGCAAATTAATATCAATTTTTATATAGTCATTAGATATAAGATTATTTAAACCAATGTGGTTCTGAAAATTTATATGAGAACATGAATGGTGAAGATAATCAGAACCAATGGGGTTTTGATTATCTTCAATTTGATTCCCAATTTGGGAATCAAAATGAGTTTTGACCATATCCAGTGTATAAACATTGATAACATCACCTGATGATAACACATCATCATCAGGAGTTATCTTTAAATTGATATCAACCCCTGATGGTAACACATTATCCTCAGGAGTGTCCCTTAACCTGAAAGGGAGCAGGTTAGAATTTGCCCTACATATTAACATATTAATGTGCGATGTGGAACTGCCGTAATTATTTTCTGAATTCTCTTGTGATTCTGGAATCTGGAATGGAGACGATTTTGGGTTTACTGCCCTCCTCATTGTTGAAAAATCTGGTCTTCTTCATCATAATAATTTTTGTTCTTCAGTTGCATCATAGAAATAGTTTTCCTCTCCTTGAAAATATTGTTCTTCTTGAGACGATTGCGATACATTTGCCGGCTCCGCCATCCTTGCATAAGATGTGGGTTTAGGCTTCCAGGAATTTGCATTATTCATTGGTACTCTTTGTTGATAGTTTGGTCTATTTTGTGGTTTTACGCCCTTGTAATTCTGGCGCAAAATTCCAATTCTCTTCCATCTATTTTGCATAATTTCTTGCTTAATTTTATCAGCAATAGATGCGTTCTTTAATGGAGTACTTGGGTCATTTGGGTACCATCTTGAGTCTTTACAATTAAAAGAAGATCCCCTCTTGTGACCGGTGTTGCACTTTCTACAAAAATGGGTTGAAAGGGCAATATGATGTTGAGTTGCCACCCCTTTCACAATGAAAACACACAGCAGTATTCTGGTGCAGTGAGTTTTGCCTGCTTTGATAAGTTGGAGCTTGTGACTTTGATTGATTTCCGAAGTGTCTTTGCTGGAAATGCCGGTTGAAATGCGAAAAATCTTGTCGCCTAGCAAAGTTCTGAGGTTTTTGTTGAATTTGTGCTAACTTCTGAAAATTCAAATTTGGTTGTGGCATAATGTTTTTAATAGGGTCATTCAGTCGGCCCTCCGATTTCTCTTATAATTTGTGAATTTGCTGATGTAATTCCAACTTCGGATCATGAAACTTTTTGTAATATTTCAGAAAAATATCAGGCCTCTCAGGAAGAAAAGTAAATATATGGCAGAAAGCAGTGGCCGTAATTATTTTCTCATCTGGTTTGAAAGAACTATCATCTTTAGCCAGTGTATCACAAAACTCAGAGTATAGTTGTTGTAAAGAAAGAGAGCAGCTGAACTTAAGGAATCAGTTTCCGACCATCTAAAATTTTCACCCTTTGCATAGCATCATAAGGAAATAATGCTTTATCAGGGAAAATATAACTCTAAAGACGGGTGAGGAAACTATCTAGTGTTGACACATCAAAGAGTTCTGGTTTTGCAATAATGATTTTGCGTATCTCGCTTTTTAAATCGTTACTTATTTGATTTTTGGGACTGAGCTAACTTTGCTGCCTCTGTAACACAATGTTTGAGGGTTATATTTTCCTTTATATTAGCTACCCAATATGTGATAGACGGACCCTGCCACTTTCCATTTATGCTCCCAGTCAAAAGCAATTCCGGCTTTGAGACCTGGGTAATAGTGGCAATTGCCTGAGCATGAGTTGGGGTAGGAGGAAGGGTGGTGTCTTCTTCACTAGCCATATTTTAAGTAATTTATTAAAATTTAAGTTTTAAAGATTTTGAGCAAAACTGTAGACCTCCAAAATATTATAATTAAAAGAATTTCCCCCAGCCCAAAAATAAAATAAAAATAACTATTTTGTAATTAAAAATGGGAATGTAATTTGAAAAATGATGAGTGAATATTCCCCAAAAATGGAGTGTTATAACTCTCTTACCTAGTGGTACCAAAACTATTCTGGATATCTTCTGGCACGCAAATTTGGAGTTTCGAGACATGCTTCTAAATTTCCCCCTAAATCTTGGTGCAGTTTGTTTCGCCACTTTACTCAACCCTTTAACGGTCAAGGCTGAATAATAAACGGTTTAGGCCTTGGGTAATTAAAATGATAATGCGAACTGACTTCTTAGCTTTATTTGAATAACTAGCATGCGCGCCTAGGGATATAACGAAAAATTAACATGTTTTTGAAAATAATAAATAAAAAATGTAAAAAAAATTTTTTTTTACCAAAATGGTTTTACCAAAAAAAAAAATTACCTATAAGAAAATTATTCTACAAAAAATTTTTTTTAAAAAAACCTAATGTGACAAAAACTCTAATCAAAGTCCTTTTTCCCTATAGGCCGAGCCCTCTCAATGACTAGTGGATGTCAAAAGTCATCCGTTTAGTTTATTCGGAGTGAACTAATAACACCTACTATATAATAACGTTGCTCCAAAGGGAAAATGTGAATAACTAGGAGTGCCCTAAGGAGATGTAGGGCTTAATTCTATGGGAAAAGGAAATAGGGTAGAGGAAGAGTAAACACTAATCTATTACGAAATCCCGTTAGAAGGGGCAAGTTTTTCTAACCTAGGGGTGAAAATAAAAATAAAAAGGAAGAAAAAAATCAAACCCCGAGGTTGAGTTATTAAGGAGAATTTTTTTTTATCTTACTAAAAGGGGGAGGTACTAAATCCCTACTTGCCGTTATTTTAGAATTTTGCGCAACGGGAGTAATATACCGTGTGGATGAAAAAGCATGAAAACTAATAAAGCTATTTATGGCAAACAAATTACTACCTAAACTGTAGAAATTCTAAAGAAATTAAAAAAAATGAGATAAATATGCACTCACCAGAAATATCTTTAAAACGAAGGAGTCGGTATCACAAGATAATCAAACAAGGTCCAAAGTAAAAATGAGAGACCTTCCATGCGGCCGATGAAAGGAAACGAGAAGGGGGAGAAGGAAGAGAGTGCGGACTAAAGTAGTTCGGGGGAGATGGAATTTCCTAAGAGCCAAAGAAATTATCTGGGTTTCAAAAAGGGAAGTGTTTTGTGAGAAAGACCGTTTATTAATTTTAAAAAAAATAATTTTCCTTAATTTCTGTTTTAGGCAAGAATATGGGAAAATGAAATAGAAGAAATATTGTTGATAAATGCATCCCTACGCGTAGGGATAAATTTTGGGAAGAGCATCTTGTAGATTCTCTACTGGGAGGAAAAACTTGGAGCTCAAGTGACCTCTTAAATATAAAAGAAGTAGATTTTATTCGTTACATCGAATGGCTTAAAATAAATCAAAATCCTACAAAGAATAAGAAATTTTATAAAGGAGATATTTTGGGTAATATTTCAAAAAAAAAAAATTTAAATTAAATTAAAATCAATTAAAAATTGAAAAACTAAAACTGCAATAACTGGCAACATCGATGATGAGTGGGGGTGGGGGTGAGATGCGTACGGGGTCTGTTATCTCCTCTAATAGATGAGTAAGTTTACGTTTTCAAAAAAATCGGCGTGAGGGATTCTGCGCAAGTGGATGCGTAAGAAAAAAATAAAAGGAAAGAAAAGAAGAATAAAAAAAATATGTAGCTCGAATTTTTAATGAACAAATAAAAAAAAAAAAAATGAGAAGATAGGAAAGAAAGAAAACAAAATTTACGTTAGCTTTCCTTAGTTATTTAACATGGGAACTATTATTATGTTATATATATATATATATATATATATATATAATTACATAGTATATAGTAATAGAGTTAATATAAAAAAGAATGTTGCATTTATTCAACATACTAAATATTATATATATATAATATATATATATATATATATATATATATATATCTTATATATATTATATATATATATAGATATATATATATATATATAATAAGACATTTTGTTATAAAATTATGTTTAGATTAGTATATAATCCTATAATACAAAAAATTTATAAATTACATATATATATATATATATTAATATATATATATAATATATATATTATATTATTAATATATATATATATATATATAAATATATATATATTATAATATTATAATTAATAAATATATAGTATATAATACTATATATATTAATATACTTATAATATATATATAATTATATTATAAGTTGTAAATAACCCTTGTTTATAGTTACGAAATTTGACCAATTTAGTTAGAATTTAATATATACTTACTAATGAGTAATACAGCTTTTTAACACTAATTTTTAAATAATAGCTTCTAATCTAGATATTTAGCTGTCTATAATAGATAATAATAATAAATATAAATAATAATATGACTATATTTATACATTATTAGCTAGAATTAATATATGTTTAAATCTGGGAACCCACTCCTAGTCTATATTGTTTTCTATATATCCCAATAGAACAGGAAGCATAAAATGAAAGGATTACAAATGGAGAATTATAAACAAACATGATACTATAAAACTTAGATCAGTTAAAATGAAAGTAGGAAAAATATAGGCAGACTAAGATGTATTAAATATAAATGCTGTTATGAATGTTAGATAGGAGGTAAATGCTATATAGAGGTATATAGAGGAGAGATGAGGTGCGGTGGGCGGCGCTCATAGAAATATCTAGGTGTGGTGAGAAAAAATGATTAATTGTGCTGTAAGGTCTCTAAAATTCTATCCAACTAAAAGAGGCAAAAGAGAGAATGGAAGTCCCCCAGCTAAATAGGGGACTAAGTGTCCAGGGGTGAGTAAGAGGGTCAGTAAGCTAGAGGAAGGTGTTAACGACTAATTATGAATAAGAAGATATTATGTATGAGGTAATATGTAAAGATAAAGTAGAATTTTTAGCTTTATCTAGATACAAGGAGTGGGATAAAGCTTGAAAAATTGAGAAGTGAAAAAGTACATGAGGGATAATTGATAAAGTTAGTCACATAAGTCCCACCTAAAGTAAATGATAGTGCTGAGGAGTAAGGAGAGTGATGTTATTTGGGAATTGAACTAAATTTTACCCTTGTTACCTATACCAAAAAGGGCTTCCAGTTAAATGTATGTACTTTATTAGGTATTAATTATAATAACGTAGTACAATAGGGTGGGAATGATTACAATATAGTAACATATAAGGTAATATTAAGATAGCTCACTATTTTGGAGTGCAAAGGCAAAAACGAAAATTAGGCTGAAAATTAGTTAGATATATAACTATGCGCTGCGCATAAAAATGATAATAGGAATACCCTAATGGTATTATAATAAGAGAATACATTACATTATAAAATAAATATACTTGAGGGAGTTAAGTATTGGAAGTGAAACAGGTAATTTGTGCCTCTGCTGTGAATATTATAGTATGTATATAAGTCAAATGGAGAAAGACAGGTTGTTGGATGTGAACGTCTTTAAGGGAGTATAGCAGATCAATGAGGGGTTATGAATAAGTTACTGATCACTACTATAGATAAGAAGCAAGATAATAGGTGAAATAGGGGAGGTTGAGATATAATGAAAAAGATATTATGTTCAAGCGCATCCACTTTTACTACAGAAAGTTAATAACAAAGATAATAGTTGATGAAAATTAGAAAATGAAAGAATATATATATTTACCTAAAATATATATACAGATCTAGTTACATATGAAAGAATTTTTATTGTCGGCGAAGTCGTCAGAACGAGATCACAGAGAAATAGTGAGAGGATGAGGGCAAGAGAAGAGAGAAAGAAAGGAGTTCAAGAGCGATAGAAGAAAAATTCCTAAATACTTGCTTTTTCGGCTAATATACGGAGGGAACTTTTCGATGAATGGATCCCAGTGATAAGTCTTTTAACTAACTTGAGCAAGTTTTTAGCGACCTGCAAGGGGGAGAGTAACTACGAGCTAGCGGCAGTCTGTTGAAGAGCACAAGGATATGGTGGCTGCTCGTTGTATATAAATAAGGAGTAAAAATGAATTTCAGAGCTGCATTCAGAGTAAAATGAGACTTAATGAACAGTTGAATAAGATATAATTAGATGTTATATATGTATTAAGATTAAGTAGAAATAATAAAAGAAGTTTATGCTAAACATTTTATGCTTAATTAAATGTATAAAGTAGTTCACAAGTCTATACTTGGAGGAAATTAAGATAGAGTACGAATAATTGAAGTTAAAGTGAAACGCGTAGAAAAGCCTGCTGCAAAGAGAAAATGCGCTAAGACACGATACAGTGTAAGAGATGGAAAGATTATGTTTACTTAACATTCAGGAGAGAAGAGTAAACTTATTTTGGAAGTGAAGATTATTAAACTAAGAATTCGATGAAATAAGAGATGAAAGATCGTACTCACATATAGCTGGATGTAAGAGGCTTTGAGAATGGGAATGTAAGTTCAGTATAGGTATATGATTAAGTAGATAGATGGAAGAAAGAGTAATGGAAAGAATAACATATATTTTAAGGATAACTACTTATATAAGATGCTGAGACAAGAAGTAGATATGAGGAGGAAGAAAGAAAGAAATAAATTATCTAATAGATGTTTTCCTTTTGTTTTGTAGATGTAAAATTATATATATATATAAGTTGGATATACATTAATACATAGGCAAAGGATGAAATGGTGAATGCTTTGAAGAAGTCTAAAGGAGGAAAATCTTCTGGACAGAATTTAGTAGACATTAACATAAGTAGTATATATATGATATATAGAAATATGATAAAAAGTGAGAGGTTATGACATTAGTTTATGTGATGAGTGTGACCTTGTAATGATACAGATATATTACAATGTATATGACTGGGATCAAGTTATAAACCGAGAGTACCAAAAGAGAATGGAAGATATATACTCTATATAGTCTTGAGTACTCAATTATGTAATATAAAGGGTGATGGTATGGGAGGTAAAAAAAGAAGTGTTCTATATATTATAATGATGAGAATTAAAGCTTGATTATGATGAGTTAGTTGTATGGAGTAAAAATATTGGTAAGTAAGAGTTTATTAAATAGCGTAACAAGTTTTAATAAATGTAATTTATAGCAGAATAAAAGATTGAGGGACAATGTGTTATTAGGGATATGGATCGAATGAAATTAGTCATGGCATAAGAGAAATTCTTAGTAAATAAAGAAGAAAGTATTAACGTTTATGTACTCGCATGCTTTTTACTTAGATTTTGGAGAAAATAAGGCATATATATGTAATTAGTATAATAAGTTGCAAAATATATATAGAGGGAAAGTTGAGTGGAGAAAGTAGCATTTATAAGTAAAAGTTTAATGGAATAAAATATATTCTTTAAGTTTTATCTTAAATAGCATATATTTATAACAATAACAGAAGAGGGTTGAGTGTAATAGTGATTATATAACTAGTAAAGGTAAGGAGAGTGGTTTAAAATAGGGAGAGTTGGTCATTGCGAGACTAAAGGTGTGTTATAGTACTTCCAATGAAGTTAGTTTAATATCTTTATAAGATAGTCGTAGTTTAAAGGATCTAATTGGAATAGCTTCAGGGAAGGAGTGTGGATATAATACGAATGAAAGTATTGTAGTAATAAGTAGTACTTACTTTTTATGTCACTACTAGACGAATTTACTATGTTGATTGAGATATTTGGCGCCTGAGAGAACTATTAAAGATCAATATCACTGCGGTGATTTTTGATGCTTGAGATAGATAGTAACGAGTGTGCCAAAAGTGAAAAAGTATTCCATTTTAATTCGTTCTTATTTAAGTTAGTAATTGAAAATCAAGTGGAGTCAAAAATGAAATTTAGGAGCCTTGGTTGGATGAAATTTATAAAAGGTGAATGGGGAAAGCCTGGCAGAGACAACAGTTATATAGCTGCTTCTGAACGGATATTGAGGCTTTCGGAGGCTTGGAAGAAGAGATTGACCATTGGGTTGCGAAGGGTGAAAGAGTGTTAAATAGTATTAGGAGATTATGGAAAAATGGATTTAACAAGGAAGGTAAAATGAAATTGTTCGAGTGTAAATTTGTTCAAACTGTTCTGTATGGATGTGAGACGTGGCATTAAACTCTAAAATGAAAAAAAGAGTTGAGTTTTGGAAATGAAGAGGTATTCAAAGATATTTGTGGAATAAAGAAAGGAAATAAAATTAGAATGAAAGAATAAGGGATAAGTGCTGATAGGAGAAATGTTGATGGAAATAGCAATCAAGGGATGCTAAGATGGTATGGGCACGTGCTTAGAATGAATGATGATAGATTGACTAAGAAAGTTTTAATATCGCGAAGTGGTTAGGCAATAGGAGAAGGGAAACCCCAAATGGAGGTGGGTTGATGGAGTAAAGAGCTATTAATAACAAGGTATTAGTATCAATGAAGTAATAGATTATTTGCGTTAATGGATCACTTGGAGAAGAATAGTTCATGGAAAGTTCCGTCAAAGGTTGCAATTAACTGAACAATGAACATAGCAAATAACCCAACAGCATTCCCGATCTGCCACTGACACCACCCTGCAGTTATATAATGATAAAATTTTAAGCATAATAATATATAATATATATATATATATATACTATATTAAATATATATATTATATAAATATATATTAT
>JABUQX010017955.1:0-12500 GCA_015478945.1 Trachelipus rathkii
AGAAGAGAAGGATGAGTTATCTATATGAGGAAGAAGTATGGGAAATATATTACGTCCTCATTTCAACTTCACGGACACTCACGCTCATTCCATAAATAACTCCTGCTTCATTAAGATGTCAAATTGTTGTGATGACTTCTAGGGAGTTTTGTACCTATACAGTAGATATTTGAAGAAGGTTCATAATACTGCAATGAATAAAGTCATCTTTAATATATTATATATATATAATATATATATATATATAGAATAAATACTATGGCATGTACTAATTACGTTTATTTCTTTACTTTAGGAACTATTCATCATAGTATTAATTCATATTTATACTAGCTTCCTTACTTGGTATACTCAATAATATAGATAGTCTATAGCTCTGTACAAGAGCAATATACTAATTATTCATTTCTTTTCTCTCATTATCTATTTGAATGGCTGGTTATTAGCCCTTTGACATCTTAAAATCAAAACGATTTCTTCTTTTTGTATTATAATGATTATCCTTGTATCCATTATTTTATTATTAACAAATATTATCTACATATATATAGTGTGTGTTATATATACCTATTTAGGCGAGGGAAAGACTTGAGAACAATCACTCTCCATTATGCCAACTGATATACTATGTGTGAATAAAGTCTTACTATATATCTTTTACACAATACGAACTTTATAATACATTTTTATATTTATTAAGTTATAAAGAAACGATAATGTGACTATAGCTTTTTTTCTTATTATTCAATCTACAACAACTAACTAGTTTACTTCGTACTCTCACCTGAGTAGAACTTATTACGTTAATAATATACTATCTATTAATTTTCATTTTGATGCTTATCATAAAAAGGTTTATATGTTATTAAAAGACTTCTTCGTAGATAAAGTAATATAATTAGTGGAGTTCCAAAATTTAACAAGCGCGGGTTAGTACAGTTTGGAAAAGGATATGTTCTATGAATGGAGATTTAAAGTCCGGTATCTACAAGGGAATTTGTATAAGCATTTCTGACAGAATAGAGTACGTCAGAGGAAAGAATTTTACAGAATATTTGGGAAAAACGTATAAGATCTGTCGTATAGATAATGAATCACGAGAGGAGGGATAGCTCTTAAGTATTATTGTATACTGATGAACCACTGGATATATTGAAGATAATAAAATGTTATGGTAAGTGCAATCAATTCAATCATCCATTCGACTTTAGAATATAGTCTTGGCTATAAAGCATTGGTGTCAGTAAAGTTTAGGAGGTTTAATAAGACTTCCTGTAGAATGTTTGTGTTTGGGACTTCTTTACGATCATTAGGTTATCTCATAATATAAGAATATAGATATATTTTATGAGTATTAGAGGTTAATGTAGGAGGTGTGAAAAAGTATTGTATAATTATTTAAATCTGATGAGCATAGACGGTGAATATTATTTAGAGTCAAATTGTGTACCTATATAGTAATATTATAGTGAATGCAGAGCTTGGTGATTGTAATATTGATTTGTAGAAAGTTATAGTTATAATACAAACGTTTATATGAAGGGTATATAGTATCCGAAAGTAATTATAGGTAAGATGCTAGTAATGAGTGCCCTTTTATGATCTAGGAGATAGATATTAAGTGGAATTGTTTATATGTAAGATGTTTAATCATATGAGTAATAGTATATTAATGCTGGTAAATATATTTGGTTGAAAGTAAGTACTGATTTATATATCGAGTAAGTCTTAGATATAGTAACTAACTTTGTGTGAAATGAAACAAGGTTGACCTTTTATAAGATAAATATGGTAAGAGGATGCGTGGATCAAATATTATTTACATAAAACAAATAATAGAGTAGATAGAAGAATAATAATAAGTTTTGATATTTTTATGTAGTTTTTTAATGGATTTTATTAATATAACAGGATTAATAGGTGAAGCTCTGTTCGTGCAAGTGATGTTATGTGAATATATGTTTGTATTGAGTTGTGATATATGGATATACTTCTGAGTGGAATCAAAGTATGTATGGACGATATTGAAGCGTGTGTAAGAATAAATAGCCGAGTGAGGGCAGTGAGTATGTTTATTGTGTTCTCCTAGTTTATCTAATTTGCATATGGAATGGTGAGTGGTGGCAGTGAGTGTAATAAATAATAGTGATTATAAGAATGAATCGGCAGTAGTGGATGATTAGTCTAACTGCTTATTATATGGGGTATTTATTGGTATTTTTGAGTGTGTAGGTAATCTTGAATTAGAGTAAGTTTATGAAGAGCGGCGTAGAGGGTTTTGAAGTATGATAAATTGATATGAACGTGATATAGTATAGTACTGATGCAGTATGTGTAAGTTATATATAGTGAAGTGATGGAGAGTCCGCTTTGTTGAATAAGTCACACTGTTAGATATGGTGATAACGTTAGGAATACAAGTTTATATATAGATGATTAATAATAATATATAGGATAATTTTTGGATGAAAAATAGGGAAGGTATGTATTATAGTAGTAACTGATAGGAACAGTGTCTGGTGCTATAATTAAATTCATTGGTGGATATAGTTAAAAGGACTTATAAATAGTTCCCTGAAGTATGCGCTAGGGTTTTTAGTGCTATAATATAGGTATGTTAGTTACTATTGTGTAATTGATATACGGTAATAGATAAACTTAATGTACTGGAATAAGAGGTATAGATTATAAGTGAGTAACATTAAATTTAGTTTCGTATATGTCCACAGAGAGACAAGTAATGTATGGGCAGTTTAGAGTGTGCGTGTATTTTGATTTAGGTGTATGATAGGAGAGGTGTATGAGCAGAATACTAAGCAGATATAATCAAGTTTAAACATAGGGTTTATCTGGTTGAAAGTGATAGGAAACGCCGTGTATGGAGCGTAGTCGGCTTGGTTGAAGACGAATGTATAGTGGGAGGTGGTGCATGGGAATCCGACAATGGCTGATTCATAACACCGTATGATTAGTCTATAAAGTAGCACCACTGTCTGAGAGTAGAGTACATTGCAAGGATAATATGTGACCTCGAAGGTGTGTTATTAGGGGAATTCGATAACTTTGTGCGAGCGTAATTAGACGAATATATGTAATAGTGTTGTATCTAACTGAGTGAATTGCGTCGGGCGTCAAAATGATGATGAGGCGGTGTATGGCAATTGCTTGTGCTCACTTTTTCACACATGTGGGGCACTAGAAAGTGTAGAAACATTTGACGCAGGGTGAGCCTAAGGTTGCAGGGCTGGTCGATTTCGGCAGGTCGCTGTAGAGTATGATGGCTTGCCTCAGTGTATTGGATTTTTCTCTCTGACTGCGAAACTTACTGATTCTCTCAGAGCTCTTGAGTGGCGATGATATGTGATATGACAGTTTCGTTATCGGTAAAGTGGGGGTGGCGGCGCGCCCGTGTTTTCTTCTGTCAGTGTCTTCTCTTATTTCTGCTCATGATATTTCTTTCTGAAAAGTTACTGTTCTCTTGAGTATCATGTGTCTGATTGTATAGAAGACGGGAATTAGCACTAGCTCACTTGCTTTCTCGACAAGGTAAGTCTCTTCATACCCAATCTCCTCGTGTAGTAAGATAATCGCGACGATATTCATACGAAAAAAAAAATTACATAAAATCAGTTTTCCATCGAACTGTGTTCGATATGCCTGACATACGCTGCGTGTCTTGCGAGACAAACGCGACACTCACTTATACTTTTTGTTGTCTTGATAATATGCGCACGGGTAATCATCCCTAGGTCTAGCAGATTTGGTCTTCAGGATCGTACTCGAGACCAAAACAACAGATCCATCTCACCTTTACATAAATATACTTATTATTTACCAAAAAATTGTAGCTCCTATTCTGATGTCTATTCAATAAGTATAATCTTGACCTCAATTTTGAATGACTCTTGATATCGCATTATTCTTAGCTTACACTAGTGAACAAGTATATTCTTTTTACGGACTACTTAAGTTTTGCTAACAAATATTTTTCGTCACATGTGCATATAAATAATATAATATATATATATAATGTAGTTTACGTTAAAATTTTATCTATGAACTGTTAATTTTTATCTCACAAGGTACCTAGTTTTCTATTTACTGCAAATCACTCTGACAACTTATATAGAAATCTATCGGTCTCTTACTCCATCATTAGCTCTATCACTTGTCAGCTCATTTTTCATCGTTTGTTGACGAGATTGGTTACTTTACCCTACAACGAGGGTCGTCACTTTCTATATATATTTCTGCTACTTACATTTGAAAGCTATAGGCTGGTTAACATCTTCTAATTTATTCATCAGTTCTTTCTGTAGTATGTAGTGATATCTCATCTATTACGTCTTCGTTTAAAAAGAAAGCACACATGTCTCAGCTGGGCCAGACGTGTTTACCGTTTCCCCGCACCAGAGTTTATGACGGTCAGCGTACCGGCTGTTCACATCATTTACCCATGCACTGCGCAAAACAACGCCTAACACCGAGGAAAGTTAATAACCACGTCGTGATACCACACATAAAAAGATTTAGTGCCAAAAACGTAACGAGGTGTGAGAGCATAACGCCCATCACATAAACCAGAATGTGCTGCGTGTGGTAGTGTTGCGTGGGGTGCTGGGAGTGGCAAGACCCTGACTTTCTAAATAATGGTTAAAACCGGTAAATGACTATGTGCAGTCTGAAGGTAACTATAGCTATCCCTTCCCACTCGTAATATGTCACGGCAGAGGCTAACATTACACTTTTTAAACCTTTCCTCTCACTATCAGCTCGTCGGATCATTTGCTCATAGTGGGCATTCATTCCAGCTACAGCTTACTTTTGGGACACGAGAGTAACTATATTACTTATATATAATATATATATACTCTATATATATATATATATATATATCATTATACTACCCCTATCTTAATAACTCATATTTGTTACTACCTACTGTGAAATTATTCTCTAAATAATGATAAGTTTCTTCCTACTCGCGCTTATTACCTGAAGACTTTATGGGTTTGTGGTGAATTCACTCTCCTATGTGTGATTCTTCAAAGCATTACCGCTTTACTCATAAATATTATGCGCTCCACTGCCTTAGTAAATATTATTCTATATTCTTAGTTATCAACTTCGATTTCCTTAAGTGGTGGCAGCGTGGGCTTATTTCAAACCCTTGCCAAAATGAGAGATAGGAATATCATTATCAGACTATCACTAATTGGTCGTCATATCGCTTTGCTACCAATTTTATCTGAATTTCAATATAATGTCTCTTGATACTCATATATTGTGACTCTAAGTCAATCTCAGGTATAATATAATATCTTTAGGAGATACCATAGCTCAGAAAATCTTTTTTAATCTTATTCTCTATCATTGCAGTAATCAAGAATACCTAGTAAGATGAAATTTCAGCCTCATTTTCATATCTCGTGTGCTGTGATCATGTATTACTCTATTTTCCTCTGACAACGTAGACGGCTTCCTCCATGCGACATTTATGCTTTTCCGGTCTTTGCTTGGTGCTATAGTCATCTCTCTTATTTCTTGAGAAGAGCATTATATGGAGATTTAATTAGATGTGATAAATATCCGAAATCTGCTCTTTTTGGACTCATCATAAATACGGATAATTTCACGAGCTCTTCGTATTATCTGTCACGATTTTTATTTCTCTTTTAAGATTAATTCGTATAATACTAGCCACTCGACTCATAATGCTTCAGTGATTTGTTACTAAGATGTCTACTAACTATATATAAAGTATGTTGTAATATGTTGTTTAGATACTCTTCGATAACTGTAAAGAAAGCAGGAGTTTTTATTGTCAACTATATACAATAACCCATGTGAATATATATACCTCAACTATATAAAATATTATATATAACGCTCCGTTATCATCTCATTATAACATATCACATCTCTCTAATAACTGAGCGAGGAATCCTTAATCCATTTCTCTCTAATTATATTCATTATCAATATTCTATATTATTTGCAAATAATACGTTCTGCATATTGAGGTATCTAATACAAAGATTAGTACTATAATCTATAGATGTACCTAGGAGGGTGATTGGGCAACTGACATTTGTCTTTATTATTCATATTTTCATTAAGTTAAAAGAAAACTCAGCGGTCTCATTAACTATAGGATGTTTCTCTTTCCACAGAGATAACTATCCTTCTACTCTTCATTCTCTGCATCCACAATTAGCTAGAGTTCTTACTCTTATACGTGAGATAACCACACACAATCTACATTCGGACCTAGATATGTAAATACCTTTGGTGGCATCAATCTATTTCCTCATTGAAATTCTTTATATTAATAAGAATCTTAACGCCTTAACTAGCAATTCTCCTACAGAACCGTATTAAAGATAGTTATAGATATACATTGAGTAGCGCATTATTATGAATTACCATTTACTATACTAAGATATTAAAATTAACAGCACTTTCTATTATATAACTATATGGCTTGGGAGTTCGCTTCAACATTCACTACTTAGTCTCCTATAGCATTACTTCTCTCATAATTGCTCTCTCTACATTCTCTCTAAGTGATATTTATAATGGAAAACTCTTGGTGCACTACTCGTGATAAAAACATCGTCTTTATGTTAGCCCCACATTTATTTCCTGTCCAAGTCTTTGAAAGTCAACTTAACAGATATGCCACTAATTATATGCTGTATACTTCCACTGGTAAAGATCGGAATATTCCGTCTTTCTTTTTCTCCAACTTCCTTTCCTTGCACACTTTTAAAAACACATGTGTATTATAAAATCTTCGGTCATTAATTTCAATTGGACCTTTACATTGATTTTACGGTATTTAAAAGGTGAATTTAATGTGGACATATGCATCTTACCCAGCAGAGGATATATATATTATATAATATCTAATATTATATATATACTATATATAATATATTTATATATATATTAATATATATATATTATATATATATATATTATATATACTTATTAAACATTTTTTCTTTTCAAATACAGTTATTTACAAAAGAAAATTAAACTTAGAAATTTTCTATATTTGGTGGAAGTATTTACAGGTTTCCTTACGTGTATAAATATAGATATGTATTTGTATTATATATATATATATATATTATATATATATATATATATATATATATATATATATATGTGTGTTTAAAATATGTATGAGCCATGCAGAACCCACGCATGGAGTTGGGTAATAACTAACCAAACAAGTTAAAAAGCATCTTTGTGGGCCGGTGGTTCTGTGCATAACATTATATATTAGTTTTGGCGGGTTGATGTAGGAATAAAATGAAATTCTTCTTGTAAAAATATGTTCTATTCTGACTCCATAAGATGAAATACGATCCCTAAAACTAAAAACAATAACAAAAATAAATACATAATAAAAAATAAGTTTTAGGTATAAGAATAAAGAGTAGACTATTTTGAAATGTGTTAAACAAAAATAGCCCTTATGCGGCTTGAATATAAAGACCAACTTTGAATGCGGCCGTTTGGTTTATAGGCCTTACAATATGGGAAATTTCTTAAGTTTACTAAAATAATAAAAAATTCTTCGATAGGGGGTTTTAGAATATAAGGAATACCGGCTTATGCATATCCGATATTCTAAAATCAGTACATACAATAAAAGAAATGACTTATAAAGAAGTATAATAAGAGGCATTAGTTTGTAATTACATATCTATGAGGAAATCCTCAATGACATGTAAGAAAAACGACATAATAAAGAATTAGCAATACAACATTATCACTGTATGGTAATTACACTTTCACGCACCTTCAGGATAAATGTAGGAATCACTTTTAGTAAATAACAGAAATAATGTTGCAGCAGTTAGACGCTCTCCATTCGTTGAGTTCAAAAAGCGGTAGAGCGAACGAAGTATTAGGAACGGCTTTTGCAAAAATTGATGTTGCCAGATAAACGAAAATTACATTCAGATGTTTAAACTGCACTAACATTATATTGTGTTTATAATATAAATTTATTAAATTACATATATGTTAATACAGTATTAGGTTATTAAAAATGATTTTAAGACCGACTTCAGAACCCCCCTCCAGAGGTTGGGGCAGCAGATTCTTTAATCTAAGTAACGACTCGGCCAACGAATCTGTCTGCCACTCCTCGAACTACGTTGAGTAGAAGGAGGTATGAAAGCAGAACGAAGAGAGGGCCCGGAAGGTCGAGCTGTAGGTACATTCGGTGCAGGTGTGGCTATATCGCGTGTACTAGCACGAGTACTCGGACGAGGTTGTGGTGCTGAAGTTACCTCATCTGTTGTGCTAGACGGTTGAGCTGAAGCTGGAGCAGGAGATAATGGTACTAAGGGAGGTGGCGGTGAGATAGTAGGAAGAGAAGGGGGAGGTGAAACAGGAATGTTGTAGGTAGGAGTCGTGCTGAAAGGGACTGAAACTGATCTTGGGAACAATTCCGAATCCGGAGTATCAGGAGGATTGGACTCGAAGAACGCTGGCTTAAGACGGTCGATTGATACGACCTCTGTGCGTGTGGGACGCTGGATGGTAAAAAACTTCTCCTTCCGAAGTAACACAGGAAAAGGTCCATCGTACTTCGGTTGGAAAGCAGTGCGGTGCGAATCATGCCTTACAAAGACATGTGTACATGTAGAGAGGTCCTTAGGGACGAAAGAATGCACTTTGTGGTGACGAGTAGGAGTCGGTCTCCACGACGAAGCACAGCGCCTTAAGCGGGTTAGATAAGATAATGGGTCAGCAGTAGGAGACGGAGAAGATTGCGAAAAGAACTCTCCGGGAAGCCGAAGAGTGGAACCGTAGACAAGCTCTGCCGCAGAACATTGCAGATCCTCTTTGATGGCAGTGCGAATACCTAGCATTACCAACGGAAGAGCGTCTGTCCAATGTTCCGGTTGTGGATGAGCAGCCAAGGAAGCCTTAAGCTGACGATGGAATCGTTCTACAATTCCGTTTGCTTTTGGATTAAAACAAGTGGTATGAATCTTTTCAGAACCAAGGAGGCGCATCAAATCTCTCCAAAGATAAGATTCGAAGACGCGTCCTTGATCTGTAGTGACAGAGAGAGGTATGCCGAAACGAGAAACCCAATGTGTCATAAAAGCTGTCGCAATGGATTCCGAAGAAGCAACAGAAAGAGGAATGGCTTCGGTCCATCGAGTGAACCGGTCAATACAAGTAAGAAGGTAGCGTTTGCCATTAGAAGGAGGAAGAGGTCCTACAATATCTATGTGAACCTTTTCAAACCTGTCACCTGGTGGTAAGAAGGATCCAAGAGGGCTTTTAGTGTGCCTCTGGACTTTAGACCGTTGACAGGAAAGACAATTGCGTGTCCACTTCGTCACCTCGGCATTGACGCCGGGCCACACAAAGCGTGCTGAAATCAGCTTTCGCGAAGCCTCGATGCCGGGGTGAGAAAGGGAATGGAGATTGAGGAAGATGTCTTTCCTGTATGAAGAAGGAACGTATGGACGAGGAGTAGAGGTTGACGTATCACATAACAACTTCCTCTTGATACCCGGGAGTGTTATCCACTCTAGCCGTAAAGAAGAAGTTAATGTGGGGTCGATGATTTCGTCCTCTTGGAGCTGTGCCATAGCTTCAAAATCTATGATTGGAATAGGAGAAATAGAGTCGATCTGGATGCGCGAAAGGGCATCGGCAGTGGTGTTATCTACCCCAGAGATATGCCGAACGTCAGTGGTGAATTGGGAGACGTATTCAAGGTGGCGTGCTTCTCTGGGAGAATGTCGTTCATGACGGGAAATCATCGCGAACGTAAGAGGTTTGTGATCGGTTAAGATGTGAAAATCTCGACCTTCTATGAAGTACCTGAAGTGACGAGTAGTTAGGTACATTGCCAGCAACTCCCTACCGAAAGCACTATATCGAGTTTCGGCAGGTTGAAGCTTGCGAGAGAAAAAGGCTAAAGGAGACCAAACGTTATTCAAATACTGCTGCAAGACACCACCGACAGCAAAGTCGGAAGCGTCGACTTGAATACGCGTTGGTGCAGAGTCTTGAGGATGGACAAGAAGTGTTGCAGCAGCTAGAGCTTCCTTTGAAGCGTCAAAAGCTTTTCTTGCCTCATCCGTCCAATCAAGAATGATGGCTGAACCCCTCTTCTTTTGTGTAATAAGTGCTGTAAGTGGACGAAGAAGTTCGGAAGCTGAACGAAGGAAACGGTGGTAAAAGTTTACCATTCCTAAGTATTGACGAAGTTGCTTCTGTGTTTGAGGAAGAGGGAATGCACGAATGGCATCAACACGATCGGAGAGTGGTTTAACACCTTCGGGAGAAACAGTATGGCCCAAGAAAGTGAGAGATGATGTACCAAATACACACTTCGCGAGATTAAGTCGCATTCCAGCAGAGATGATGTACCAAGTACGCACTTCGCGAGATTAAGTCGCATTCCAGCAGGAGTTGCACTTGCTACAAGAAGGTCGTCGAGATAAGCCCAGGCGAAAGGTAAGCTACGCAGTATAGTATCAATAAACCTTTGAAAAGTTTGAGCTGCACATCTCAGACCGAAGGGCATTCTAGTATACTCAAATAATCCAAAAGGAGTAATAACAGCGGTTTTTTAATGTCATCAGCAGCTACAGGAATCTGATGATATGCCCTGACCATATCCAATTTTGAAAAGATGGTTGCGCCATCCAGACGAGAGTTAAAGGACTGAATATGCGGAACCGGGTAGCGGTCAGGTGTTGTCGAGGCATTCAGAGTCCTAAAGTCTCCACACGGTCTCCAATCACCAGAAGGTTTTGGCACCATGTGAAGAGGTGAAGCCCAAGCACTCTTAGAGGGGCGGACAATACCTAGTTCTAACATATGCTCGAACTCGGCTTGAGCCGCCTTGAGTTTGTCTGGGGGGAGACGTCTAGCACGAGCGAAAGTTGGAGGACCAGACGTCTCGATATGGTGCTGTACATCATGTTGGACAGGTAAAGAAGAAGAACAAGGATTTAAAAGATCCGGAAAATCCTTCTGTAACATAGTAACAAAGGGAGAAGCGTCTGAAGAAGAACATGGGGCGATAGTAGAAATGCCTCCAAAAACAGAAGAGATCAGAGCACCCTTTGAGGACAACGTAGTGGTACCGTCTACCAAACGTTGATTGCGAATGTCCACCATGAGATTGAAATGGGACAAGAAGTCTGCCCAATAATAGGTTGTGTTACTTTTGCCACAAGAAAAACCCATTTAAAACTCCGTCGAAGCGAGAGTTCCAAAGAGCAAAGTCGTTCACCATATACTGGAATAGTTGAACCATTCGCAGCATACAGCGTATGAGTAGATAGAGGTACTGCAGAGCGCTGAGACGGATCCGGAGGGACCAAAGACAAAGATGCGCCAGTATCAATCAGAAAGTTTTGCTTTGTGATACGATCGTAAATACGAAGCACAGTAGGAAGCGAAGTGTCAGGGCCACAAGGGGCAGTCGCTTCTGCTATCCCTTGACCTATTTGTTTTCCGAAAAAGTGCACGGAGAAGCACATTTCTTCGCTCTTGCACCGAAGAAATTATGATAATAACAATATCCGTGAGGATAGGTATTGTCACTAGAAGCAGAAGGAGAACGACCTCGCGAGGGAGTCCTACTACGAGAAGAAGAACGAGAACGAAATGAGAGCTGCCTTAGAGTAGAAGTGACAGAAAGCAACTCGGTTTTGATCTCTGCAAGACCGATTTCCAGAGCAGAAACACGAGCATCTAGAGCAGAAGATGTCGTGTGAGAGCAAGTTCCGTGAGAAAGATGAGGAGAACAAGCTTGAGAAGAGTGAGAAACCGGAGAGGAAGAGGAATGTGAAGAATGAGAAGTAAGAGAAGACAGTTGGTGAAGGAGTTTGCCGGGGGGGGGGGTGGGGGGGTGGGGGGGGGGTTTTTTTGGGGGTTTGGGGGAAAAAAAAAAAGAGAAGAGTAGAAGTTGCAGCAACTAAATGCGTTGCAGAAGCATGTGTGCGGAGCATGCGGTCTGCTTTTTCAGCAACCACACTCAAAGAAAGGGCTGGATCGAGAGAGGCGAGTATATCTTGGGCATACAAGGGCATTTTTTGAAGAAAAAGATGCCTTAATATGGCCTCCTCTCTGGCGGAAGGAGTACTTCCTAGCAACGAAAGCATGTTAACTAACAGTTCAGAAGGACGCAAATCGCCAAGCTGAGTATCTTTCAACAATCGTTCATATTTTACCTCCTGGGAAGGGGCTAATCGCGCGATTAGTAATTCTTTAAGAGCCGTGTAAGGGGTTGTTGATACGCCTAAAGTTGGCAGGGAATCGCGAATGCGCACTAAAGTAGCTTGAGGAAGGGAATTTAATACCCTTGAATATTTATTTCTCTCCTCTTCATCCGGACGAAAGACATTCTCAGCCAATGAGAACCACAATTCTGGATCATCCGTAAAGAATCGCTGGAGACGCAAGTTGGAAAAGTCAGAGGTGGGAGAATGCTCATCGTCGCC
>JABUQX010017955.1:17500-22500 GCA_015478945.1 Trachelipus rathkii
CCTGCCCCAGACGCCACAGTATAAAGGATCACAGTCTCTTTGCTCAAGACCTTTTTAAGATTTAATAGCCAATACTCTTTCATCCAACGATAGTGGAACAGGTCTAGATCTCGAAGCAAATCATTTAAACATTTTCAGAAAAGGAACATTAGGGTTAAGTCTCACCTTTGGAGCAAGTCTGCAATCTCCTATCACTGTCTTGGTTTATTTGGAACATCCTCAACTCATCATGATTGATAGAGTGCGAGATTTAATCTTTAATTATTAAAGATGAACGAAGATGAAATTAAGAATGTGTTTAAAAATGAACCACGATTTACAGGAGTCTTTGCTATTAATGAAATAGGGTCAGTGAAACTGGATAAGGATACCGGTTTTGTATTTAATACTTCGCCTCGTCACACTACTACAGGAGGCCATTGGATAGTTATATATAAGGATAAAAAAGGGGTTGTTTATCTTCTTGATTTTCTGCATTTAAAATTCATGTTGAGTAATCATTATGTAGTTTCTTTTTTTTTAAATATAATTTTGTAAATTATTTAAAAAATTTTGTTATCCTGTGCAGCCTCAATATTCCAATTTATGTGGTGTTTATTGTATTTCTTTCATTATATGTTTTCTAAACGATGTATGTTTTACTGAAATTTAAAATATATTTGATGTTAAAAATTTTTATGTTAATGATTATGCAGTCCCAGCAAGAGGGTATTGATTCTTGTTGCGGTGTTATACTCTTGGTGAATAACCTGGAACATAGCATAATAGCATAGTTGCAAGAACCAATACTTGGGGATTATGTTCGTCCCTCCTGCCCCAGTACTAGTATGTGCATTGGCACATACGAATTCTTTTAATCTTTTTTCTATCCCTTCGTTTTTCATACTGCCTATATCTTTCAATCCTCCTTTTCCGTCACAATTTCTCTCTCTCTCTCTCTCTCTCTCTCTCTCTCTCTCTCTCTCTCTCTCTCTCTCTCTCTCTCTCTCTCTCTCTCTCTCTCTCTCTCTCTCTCTCTCTCTCTCTCTCTCTCTCTCTCTCTCTCTCTCTCTCTCTCTCTCTCTCACTCCTCCCTCTCTCTCTCTCTCTCTCTCTCTCTCTCTCTCTCTCTCTCTCTCTTTCCCCTCTCCCTCATCTTACTCTTTCTCTTTTCGCTCTCTCTCTATATTCTCTTTCTTTCAATTTCTCTTCCTCATCTCTCTGCTCTCTCTTTTCTCACTCTCTCTCTATCTCTCTCTCTCTCTCTCTCTCTCTCTCCTTTTTTTAATTCCCTCCCATTAGTCCCTTTGCCTTTAAGTACTTTGTACGTGCTTTCCCTCTTGAAAAAAGAGTATATCCTCCCTTTTTTTCTCGTCACAGTCCTTTGGGCAATCCGGGGCCTCTTCACACATGGATCTTCAGTCCACCTCACACTTCCTCCCCGTGGATGAGGGTACAGACTAAAAACTGGTCTTTTTGCTTTCCTATGACTGGGCCGCCAATTGTAGGAGACCCGAACCTTCGAGTTAACAGCGGAGGAGGCTGTCTTGCACTTTGGTGTATAATCTCAGACTTTGGCATGAAGTTATGTAGGTTCCATGCGGTACACGAGGAGTAAACCGATGTGGAGTTCTGGGAGGCTCTTCCGAGACCACGTCCACAGCCTACCCTATAGAGTGGGGTTCGGGAAGTTGTGTGAGTCTCTGGTTTGTGACCCATTGTGAGGAGAAAGGTTACCCCTCCTTACGAATATATGCTTTTTTCAGGAAATCCTGTTATTTACTTTTATGTTTCATTTGTTTTATTGTTTTGTTTATTTATGGTGGCGAAGTCTGTGATTTAATATTTTCTTATGAAAATGCCTCTTCAAGAAAAAACATATATATTAATCCAAGGCGAGCATTATTGCCAACTATTGGGTACCCCCACCTGACCCCACCTTGGACCCTCCTATCCTAGACCAGCATGTGCTTCCGCCTTTATTCCTTCTACTACACATGAAAGTCCTCTGATTAACTTCAGCGATTCGTCGCCCGGTATGCCCTCGACACCCCAGGTGCCCAAACGGTTGGGGCAATCCCGAAAAGATGCACCCTGTCCTAGTCGTTCTCATTTATTTACTCCATATGCTGCTCTTCCTCCGGGAATTCCATCTGATATATCATTCCCGATATATTACTTATTGCGATCCACTACCTCCAAAGCTAGCTTTTGCTGAGCAAAGAATTATTATTCTTAGCGATGCACTTGAAAAAGCTTTAAGAGTTGAAGACCCTCCCCCAGTCACATTAATGAGAATGGATCTCTTCTCGCTCAAGCTGCTACCCGGAATCAAAGTTGCACCTTGTTATCCTTAACGTCTCTCGGAAACGTCCCTCTTATTTCCACTTCTGATGAAGTAAGAAACACATTCAAAGGCAACATTTATTCTTTGGAATAGAAACACAAGTTATTGCTATCATTTTAAAAAAAATCTTCAGTAGAAAAGGTTTCCCGCTACAAGCGTTTATAGATTTCTCCTTCGTTGCGACTCGCCTGATACCCCAAATCCTCGTTTACTGTTGACCTTTAGTACCCCTTATTCACCTACAAAGATGAAAATAGGGTTTACTAGCTACAGTGTTCGTACGTTTATTCCCCGACCCAAACGTTGCTTTAAATGCCAACGGTTTATTCATCCCCGAAAATACTGTAGAAAATATGCCCAGTCTGCAGAGAATAATTTCACATTCCCTGTGAAAACACACTACACTGCAAAAATTGTGGAGGACTCCACAGTTCCTTTTCTTTAAACTGCTCAGAGCTGGGCATTAAGTACTTTGAAAGTACTTAAGTACAAAGTACATGGTTTAAAAGCACTTAAGTACTAAGTACTTTTATCAAATGTACTTAACTACTAAGTACTAAGTACTTGTCAATTTACAAGTACATTTTTAAGTACATTATTTTTTATGAACTAATTTTATGATTTAATTTTGGTCTTACTTGGTTTTTGTGATAAAATAACTCTATCTGGCTACCACCTCATAGTCTCATCGCTCATAGGCATTTGGGAACATTTATATTGTGCTTGCTAATGACAAAACGAAAAATCTCCGTTGGCACAAATTTGACGCGCTCGGCGGTTAAGATTTAAGGGTTTTAAATAAAATAGAAAATGAAAAGTTTAGTGTATAATATTCCTGTTACCTGAAAACATAAACATTACATGGTTAAATATATCGAGGGTACTGGGTAAACCAGGGTAGTAACAATCTACCAGACTACTACCATAGCATTTACAAAGCTAATTTGTTATTCGCCCGGAGCAAGACCAATCTTTCGAAAGTCTTGTCAGAGAGGAATGATCTTTTTGGTGTTAAAGTCATGCCTGCAAAAGAGAAGAGTCTCTCAACAGGCGCAGATGATGGAATCTATATAATCAATATATGTAAATATTTTGTAAACTTGTATCATGTCCTCTCTAAGAAATCGCCTTTCTGCAGAAAACATTCCCAACTACAGCCTCTCCTCACAGCCCTCCCCTTACCCTCAAACCCAGAAATCACTTTTGTTGCTCTACGGTGTACTCTCTTCTTCAGAATATCTATGTCATTTCTTAAATAAGGGGCCCAAATCTGTGAACAATGCCTTCTTCCTAATTTTCTTAGTGTCCCCTGGTCCATGGTCTACTATAAAGAATTAGGTATATTAATTATTAGTTTTACTGAGTGATATAAATATTTTGTAGAGTTCTATCATGTCACCTCTAAGAAAATGCCTTTTTCCGGTAAACATTCCTAGCTCCTTCGGCCTCTTCTCACAGCTCTTACTCTCAAAGCTACAAATCATCCTTGTTTCTCTACATTATACTCTCTCCAACACATCTATGTCTTCTTAAATAAGGCTCCCAAACTTGTGCACAATACTCTAATACTGGCCTAACATAGCTATCATACAGATTGCTTATGACTTCCTTTCTTGTAAAGACATTGCGATTTATATTACACCTAGAATCTTATTAGCTTTATTCCTTGTTTCCATACACTGATTACCTTTACTTCAGATTACTGCTTACAATGACGTTTAAATCTTTTTCTTGGTTCAAAGACTCAAGTCAACTCCCATTCACATCGTAGTTAAATCTTTTATCTGAGTAACCTAAGTGAAAAACCTTACACTTTTTACTATTAAAATTCATTTGTCGCATATTTACCCACCCAAGAAGTTTTTTAAAATCATTTTAAAATCTTTATACATCCCTCATTATTCCTTACTGAGGTAGCCAATTTGATATCATCTGCAAACTTGGAAACCTTACATTAGTCCCTGGTCTATTATACATATATGAGGGACAGCCACTTGACCTAAGAAATCGTTACGAACCACAAACATGTCTCCTCATTTCCATTAATAAATACTTTTAATTTTCTTTGATCAACTTATTATTATTATTATTATTATTATTATTATTATTATTATTATTATTATTATTATATTATTATTATATTATTATTATTATATTATTAATTATTAAATTATTATTATTATTATTATTATTAAAATTAAAATTAAGAAACTTAAGCAATCAAAAATTTTGAGCGCTTAAAAAATTTCGGGGGGGGGGGCTGATCCCTTGAAACCCCCCTGTCTACGGCATTATATATATATAATATATATATATATATATATATATATATATATTATATATATATATTAGTATATAATATATATTATATATATATATAGTTATATATATAATATTATTATTATTATATTATATATATATTATATATAATTATATATATATATATTATATATATATATATAATATATATTATAATATATATACTATAACTGTTATAAGTTTCATGGTGCAGATAAACGAGTGTTTTTTTTTTAACTTTTTTTTCATATATTATTAGTATATGATACTAGCAATTGATTAAGTTGTGAACGAAAAAGATACGAAATATGAAAATATTAAAAATTTAATAATGAAGTAAGCAAAAACGGCTCATTTTGCATGAGAAAGAAAATGG
>JABUQX010017955.1:27500-37500 GCA_015478945.1 Trachelipus rathkii
CTCAAATACTTCCAACTTTTTCCTGGACCTGGCATTCAACCCCCACGTTTCACACCCGTACAATACCGCTGGTACACAGATTTTCTCAAACATACTTATCTTGACTTTCTGTGATAGATCCCCCCCTTTCCATATTTCTCTCAGACCACTCAAAGCTCTCATTCCTTCACCTATTCTATGCTCTATCTCCTCCTTCATCCCTCCCCCCTTACCCAACTCCATCCCTAAATATCTAAAAATCTTTACTTCTTCCAATACTACACCCCCTACTCTAACCTCTAACCCCTCCCCCTCCTCTCTTTCCTCCCTCAAACACTAACACTTTACTCTTACCTGGATTTATTTTAAGCCCCTTTTGTCCACACATTCTCTCAAACTCCCTCACCAAATACCTCAACCCTTCCGCGCTCTTCGCCACTAGGGCAGTATCATCCGCAAACAGTATCATGTTCACTTCCCTTCTATCATTCCCATTCATCAATTCCACCCCCCTCCCCTCCCTCACCATTCCTCTGCAAACACTCTCCATAAACAAATTGAATAGCCACGGCGACATTACACACCCCTGCCTCAATCCACACACCATCCCAAACATCTCACTCTCCCCTCCTAACACTCTCACACACATTCTGCTATTCCTATAAAAAGCCCTAATACCTTTCCCTAAATTACCCCCCACCCCATTTTCCTCCAACACCCTCCATAATTCACCCCTATTCACTCTATCATATGCTTTCTCTAAATATATATATATATATATATATATATATATATATATATATATATATATATATATTTTATATATATATATATATATATATATATATATATATATATATATATATATATATATGCTCTATCTTATATATATATATACCGATATATATATGTATATATATACATATACTTTTTATATATATATATATATATATATATATATATATATATGAATATGTTTATATTTTCTTTCACTAACTATATATATATATATATATATATATAACTATATATATATATATAATATATATACTTTATATTAAAAGCCCTTGTATAGCAACAATATATATATATAACATATATATATATATACCATATATATATATATATATATATCTGCTATATATATATATATATATATATATATATATATATATATATATATATATTATCATTACGCACAAGGTTAAAGTATCTAAAATATACTATAATTTTTCACTAAAATTAACATTACACATAAGAACATTAACTACTTGTATTTATAAAAGATTTTCAAATGACTGATAAATATTTCTAAGGTTCTTAATTTTCCCAGAATTAAATACCAATTTGACTTGTATAGAAAAGACTTGAGCTTTTTGCAGCCCTAAAGAGAGATGGTGATACTAAATTTAATTTTGGTGACGCTTAAAGATATCTGTAAGTGAACCCCCCCCCAACGTTTTTAAACTCTATTTTCTTTTCTATTGTTTTTGTTTTTTTACAAACTATATTATTTTATAGTTTATATTATTTTTTATTATTTGACTAATTTCATTACTAATATTCTTGAGAACAGTTTTTTTTTCATAATTAATCTGTACAATATAACGAGTTTTAAATGGTCATTTGTTAGCCACGATCGTTTTTTTTATTTGTTAATGTTACGAATGGAATTTTTTCTACAAACTGCATACTCTCTCTCTCTCTCTCTCTCTCTCTCTCTCTCTCTCTCTCTCTCTCTCTCTCTCTCTCTCTCTCTCTCTCTCTCTCTCTCTCTCTCTCTCTCTTTTGCACCATTACCAGTTATTTATTAGTACACTCGCAATCTCTCAAATTTTGTTTGTCCATGTCGTGATTACATTGACCATCTTATTTCTTATTAATTATAGTAAAATAATATACTATAATAATCTTAATAATCATTTATATATATAAAAATTAAAATTTATTAATAGATACTTGCCATCTCCGTTAAAAGAGAAAATCCGTTGATTTTCTTTCCTCTCACGAATGAATGATGGAACCCTTGCAATCCTTCAAATAATAATAATAATAATAATAATAATAATAATAATAATAATAATAATAATAATAATAATAATAATAATAATAATAATAATTATTTCGATTATTAACAACAATAAATATAATTATCATCCGGGGTCTAAAATTTCATAAATTTAAAATAAATATATTAAAAATACTAAATAAATATAAGTAATACATTTTATAAATTTAATTAAATTTTCAAATGTTGCGGAAGCTAATGAATATAATTTTCGATTACATATAACTTTTATGCTAACAGTATTTTACAAATGTTACTTTAAAACATGTAAAGCCCTTTATATGCAATCGACGATATTTTTATCATGTAAATTAAGTAGATAGGCAATGCTCAGCCTACGACTATCCAGATCATAGTGACTGAAATGAATAAATGTGAAGCAACATATCTTCATTACTAGAGTCTTTTTTATATATTTAGATTGTTATTTCATTATTATTTGATTTTTTTATATTTCAAACCATATAAATCTAAATGTACATTGAATTATATATATATATATATATATATATATATATATATATATATATATATATATATATATATACCTATATATATATATATATATATATATATATATATATATATATATATATATATATATATATATATATATATATATATATATCTCTATATATATATCTTATATATAGTTATAGAAATTTCTATCTTATATATATATATAACCTTATATATATATATATATATATTAGTGATAAGGACCGTCAAATGTCATCGGCAAAATCAACACTGGATTTTTCTCAATATAATAATAATAATAATAATAATAATAATAATAATAATAATAATAATAATAATAATAATAATAATAATAATAATAATAATAATAATAATAATAATAATAATAATAATAATAATAATAATAATAATAATAATAATTTATAATAATTTATATATATATATATATATATATATATATATATATATATAATAGATATATATATATATATATATATATATATACATATATATATATATATATATATATATCTTATATATATATATATATATATCACCTTATCTTTACATATGTATAAAAAAGTTATATATATATATCAGAGCTGGGCGTTGCGCCACCGAGTTGCGCCTATGCGCCTATGCGCCTATGGCGCACTATCAATTCGTAGGCGCAAAGGCGCATAGGCGCAACAATTTTTAAAAAGGCGGACTAAGCAAAGGCGCACAGCCAATTCTTTGCGCCTATAGCCGCGCCTATGAACAGGAACAAAGCATTTTTTTTTTACCCTTAAAAGTTAGAACTTAGAAGCTTGGCAAACTTGTATCATTTTAAAAACCAGTGTAAAACTATATATATATATATATATATATATATATATATATATATATATATATATATATATATATATATATATATATATATATATATATATATATATAACTATATATATATATAAAAATAAAAATAAACAATATATATATATATATATATATATATATATATATATATATATATATAGTTATGGGATAACGGCGTCGCCTGCCGATTTCTCGAAGACGGTTTGAGATATCGTAATGAAACTTTGTATATGTTCTATTGGTATGTTAAACTGATTACCGGTGAGTTTTCAAGTCGCTAGGTTGATTCTAGGGGGTATCTCCCCCCGAGAGCAAGGGTGAAATAAGCGGGTTACGCCGTTTTTGCGGCTTCCAATTCCGAGCGAAGATTAGGCCTAACGCGAGATTGGGCCAATCGAACAGGTGTTCGATTGACCGAACTGACTAACGCTGTTATTATTATTGTGTGTGTCTGTGTGTATGTGTGTGTATTGTGTTTTATTTTCATTTATGTTTTCTTTATTTTTTTAGTATTATTCTTCGTTGGCGTTAGCCCTACCCCTCTCGGCTAGCGTACAGCACCAAACCTACCCCACACAGCACCGACTACATATATATATATATATATATATATATATATATAATAACATATATACTATATATATATATATATATATATATATATATATATATATATATATATATGCTCTATACATATATATATATATATATATATATATATATATTCTTGTATATATATAACTAGTTCAAGTAGTTCTTAACTACAAATAAATTGGCAAATATGGCTCTGAAAATTTTCAACTTCTTCAGCGCTCGTGCTGAACCTTCTGGGAGAAAACATGGACCACAAAGACATGGAGGTGGAAGAGGACGTGTAGATATTAGTTTACGGAGTTTTAATTACAAATATTAATAAATGTGTTTTTCTTCCTTATAAAAGCATGCTTTTATTATCGCACTAAAGTTTACTTTGCAAATAAATTTAGCGAACATCCACCAGCCGGCGAAAAGTCGTAGGCGCAAAGGCGCATAGGCGCATAGGCGCTAGGCGCATTGATGTGATCAAAAATATAGGCGCATAGGCGCTAAGCGCACTAGGTCCGGCGGCATAGGCGCATAGGCGCAGGCGCACTCAAAAAAATTATAGGCGCGCCCAGCTCTGATATATATATATATATTTGCTTATGGTATGTATGACATTCCAGTGCCTAATGGTTCGCCTTACTGTTCTTCGTTCATATCCACACTCATACTCCAGACAACATCTTAGAGAGACACCACCTTTTATCCACATATCATATACACATTCTTATATCCACACCCTTCTTCTAGACAACATCTAACAGACATCCAAATTGCCCTTTTATCGCTATGTGTGGGGTGAAAAAAATTGCATCAGTATACACCATGCGTGTCGGCAGAGGCGACTAAGGAACGGTGGTAGTTGGGTTGGCTGCCCACTACCACTTTCTTTTGCCAGGAATCGCCCAATGCGCTGCCTCGGAGAAGGTCGTGATGCGACGGCACGGCCTTATCTTTCGGCAGAAAATGCAGTCGTATGGGTACATGGAATGTGAGAGATGTTGTGGAGAAGAGGAGAGAGGTTATGGATGTATTTAGAAAGAGTAAATTTTTGCTCGCGGTGACTGAAACAAAGATGAAAGGAAACGGTGAAAATGAGTGGTGTGAAATGTGTTTGTGATGGTGTGGAAAAGAATGAGAGGGGGATAGAAGGAGTTGCAGTTCTGATGAGTGACTTGTTGTAAATAACTATGGTAGATTTTGTGTTTGTGTGAGTATTAGAATTCTAAATGAGAGAATAAATGAAAGTACGTTGATAAATTTGTGTGGTTTGCGACATATGGTCCATCGAGGGTAATATTGAAGAGTGCAATTTTCTAGGATAATTTGAATGATGTTTTGGAAGGGGTGTTAGGAATCCAGCTCATTTGCCATATCTACCCACCAAGGATTTTTTACAGTTGTCTGCCACCACTCACGGGCGAGCCTATTCAGGAAGGTGTGGTGTAACAAATCACCCTCTAGCGCAAATTACACATATGAGCACAGACGCAGGCTTGTGAGGGAGATTAAATTCAGCAGAAAATACAGAAGATGGAAGAGTTCAAACAGAACATAGGTAGTGGAAAGAAGGAGCTTCTAGCAGGCTGGAGCTGGGGTTACCAATGTCAACATAAAACTCATTGCCAGGTCCTGTGCTACGAGGGGCGTCATCAGATTGGTGATGCGCGGTGACCAGTTCCTTCGAGCACCTGCGGTACCCTATAGGATAGAGATAAAGAACCAACATCGCGCCGCAAAAGAGATGGGGGTCAGAACTGGAAAGTACAGTTTGGGTTTGCCAACTTGACACGGCCTTTGACTCAACCCTGGCCAAAAACCCGGGTGAAACCACCAGGTATGGTGATACTCCCGCCACATGGGCCGGATGGGTAATTGGCCATGGATGGAGCAACTGAGAAGGAAAAGTCTTGTAGTCTAAACAAACTTCCAATTTCTATGAGGACGCCCTAGCAACTGTTTGTGATGTAAGATTCCAAGTTGTTTTGGTTTATGTTATGGCCAAGGATGTTTATATTGTCAACAGGAGAGGCGAGAGAACCGTCGAAAGAGATAGGAAAGTTAGAAGGTATTTTGGAGAATTTGCAGAAGTTGGGTTTTTACAGAATTGAATTTCACAGGTTGAGACTGACCCCATCCGGGAAATTCTGTCAGCGAGAATAGAATCGGAAAGATTAAGACCAGAGGCAATTCTAGAAGTAAGGGAGCAAAATTGATATGAGTTGAAGAATGAAGGGTCGAGTCATCGGCATATGAGGGTAATTTAATTAGAGGTGCAGGTGAGAGAAGATCATTAATGAAGTACGAATAAAGTATTAGATATGACGAACCGTGAGGAGCACCGCTATTGACAGAAAAAGAAGAAGAAGTAGCTTTACGCTCCAGCAACAAGCCGACGTGAGTTGAAACGAATCTGAGAAAAAAGCTAGACATATTAAACAGAAGAAACCCAAAGGAGAGCTTTGAAACGGTGACTCGTGCCATACTCGGTCAAATGCTTTGTATATGTGTCAAGCGCCACCACGCAAGTCTCCCCATCAGTTCCAGGCGAAAAAACCATAAATCTGGCAATTGGAATGAGTTTACAGATGACCTAAAAAGTGAGTTGAAGAGTTTCAAAGATCTTAGATAGAACACAGGTGTAAGAGCTATAGGGCGATAGTTAAATTATCAGAGAGGCTTCTTTTTTTGGAGCTTCGGTTGGACGGACATGTGGCACCAACATTGAGAAGTGCTAGTGAGACATAGAGTATAGTTGAACTTGAGAAGGCGGGGATAGCACGGAAGCAAACTTCCTCAAGCTCTCGGGGAGGAATTACCATCCAGGCCCAATCCACCTTTAACGTTCATGGGTCACCAGGGCCCATGGCACACCCGATCAAATGTAATCACAGGCAAGGCATATGTTTCCTGAGAGAAGAAGAATGAGAAGAGGGAATGCCAGAATCGTCGGGGTTGAAGGTTAGAGGGAAAAATAGGGAATGAAGATGGCCCTTTTCAGTTGGAGAATTAGCAATAAGTCATCAAATCCCAGATAGGGGAGGAAAGACTGAATTTACAGAGGGTTGCAGAGATGTTTTGGCAGGAGCTTGGAAGATTTGTCCGTAGGAACCAAGGAGGTTAAGCACTGGTTTGATGAAGATCCACTTTGAAGGAGTATCCCCTGCAACAATTTCTAGCTGAATGAAATTAGCGAGAGTTATAGGAGAACGAGAATTTTTTCCAGCCCCCTGTCTCTAGCCTGAATGGCCAGAGAACAAGCACGATCAAACCATGGATTATGAGGAGAGAAAGATTTAGTTGAAGGAATGAACCTGCTCATCCCATCAACGATTACAACTCCCTCCTTATCTTTTAAAACATCCATCAGTATTTCTTACTGAGGTAGCCAATTTGTTATCATCTGCAAACTTTGAGAGCTTTACATTTAAGTCCCTTGTCCACAAATATTTGCCCTTATATGAGGAACAGCTACTCTGACCCTAAGAAATCGTTAATGATTCAAACATGTCTCCTCATTTCCATTAATAAATACTTTTCATTTTCATTGATTAACTATTATTATTATTATTATTATTATTATTATTTATTATTATTATTATTATTATTATTATTATTATTATTATTATTATTATTATTATTATTATTATTATTATTATTATTATTATTATTATTATTATTATTATTTATTATTATTATTAAAACTTCCTTTTAACGTGCTTTATCCCCTTTTCAGAGGGTAACACGGGGGGACTACAGGAAATCGAACTTTAAGGCCACCAACGTGTTCGCAGTCGTTTTAATTCTTGCCCCCAGGAAGATAAAACTCCAACTGCTACGCGGAGGATTGAACCAGCGTCCTCTCGCATGAGAGTCGGCGAGTCAACCTCCTCCATGATATGTTCTTATTAGTATGTGTGTGTGTGTGTGTATGTATATGTGTGTGTGTGTGTGCGTGTGTGTGTGTTTGTATGTGTGTGTATTATTATTATGATGTAGAGATTTAGAGATCGAGAATTTTGAACCTTAAATAATTTCGAGTGAACCCCTATTTATTATTATATAAAAAAATATATATATTGCCATATACTCTCTTTATAATATATAAAAAATAATATTAGCTCTATATAAAAAATTTATATATATATATATATATATATATATATATATATATATATATATATATATATATATATATATATATATATATATATATATATATAGAGAGAGAGAGAGAGAGAGAGAGAAATTTTAAAATATACTTTTCAATTAATCATCGTCATCGTCATCGTCATCGTCATCGTCATCGTCATCGTCATCGTCAAAATTTACTATAATCGTCATCGTCATCTTCATCAAAATTTCATCATCGTCCCATCACTAATATATATATATATATATATATATATATATATATATATATATATATATATATATATATATATATATATATATATATATAAAACATTTCTATAAATATATATATATATATATATCCTATATATATATATATATCATATAATATATATATATATATATATATATATATATATATATATATATATATATATATATATATATATATATATATATATATACACTATATAATTTGCTCTTCTTTGCTAACTGCTCATATATCTATATATATATATATATATATATATATATATATATATATATGCTATATATATACTCATGTTTAAAACACTTCTTGGATAAATCAATAATCTATCATTGACAGGAATTTCAAAATAAAAAATAAAAAATTTTTTACTTTATATTTATAAAAATTATTATTCTTGCTCTCTTAACAGCAAAATGATTGAAAACTTTCTCTTTTTATATTGTGTAGCTATGATGAACACTCATTATGGCCAGATCTGTTAGTCTTTTCCCCTAATTTGTAAAAATAAGAAAGTATGTTTTGAACTCATTATAGAAGAGAAATATCTCTCTGGGGGTGTATGTTATTTGTGAGGTGAGATAGATTCTAAAATCCTTCACTATCCAAATGTGACTGTATAGATGAAGTTTGTTTAAATTTTTTTCTATATAATTTCTAATTGATATCGATGGAATCATTTTACTAAGATTGGTGGTTATGAATCTGTGACCCACGAACTTGCTCTTTAACTGGTTTTGAAACATCATTAAAAAGGAGTACGTTGTTTATTTCTTTTTCGGATTACATTGACTCTGATACTCGACGTACTCATTTCCTCATTAACAGAAAGTAGAAATTCTGTCTAACTGCAAGGGTCCACATTTACTCATCTGTCCACTCCCTTCTTTTACTTTGGAGAAGGAAATCTTAGAGCAGCGTGCTCTTTAAAAACCGGATAGTTGTGAGGCGACGTGACTAGAGAAGGAGAAGTTGTTTCATCTTCCCATTTATTTTGCTAAGGCAGCAACAGATCACTAACAGCCCTCTATTCCGTGACCTACATTTGGCTCCACCAGTTTCCAAATCACCCTACTGCACACAGTCCGGTTTTTACAAGTTGATGGAGGTTTGTTTTTAAGCACAGCTTCATCTGCACCACCTTCACCCTCTGACCATATGTCTCGTGTTCACACTAGACGTTGGTTCCCTGAACAAACGTTTTTGACTCGCGGAGAATATCTCACTGCCATCCACTCACCTCTTAGAGCACCATAATCGTAGCCACCAGTACAATCTCCTTCGTTGGAATCGTTCTACTTTACATCTACCGCACAGGGTATTTTTTCTGGTCCCAATGGAAAGCTCCTTTTCCGTTAAGGGTCTTTAAAGATTAGCAACAGTTTCCCAGTCAGTTTTTTCGTAGCACACTCATCATTATGCATCCGTTTTACCAACCGACTATCACACACTCCTTTATTATCTCCTTTAAGCTCTTCTTCACACCACACAACTCAATAACACGTTCATTCCTCATTTTATAAATTCTTCTCATACCTAACACGTCCCTAAGATTGTTGATTTGAGCAGACTATACCTTAGATCTATACCTCTTAATCCACACTATAGTTTTACAACTATACATTAACACC
>JABUQX010017955.1:52500-61416 GCA_015478945.1 Trachelipus rathkii
GACTAGGCAGAACAAAACGTCACTTATATACATGATCAATGCTTATATTGGCCAGGCAGGAGAAGTGAGATGAGGCGATTTTCACACAGCGTATCATTAACTAATCGTAAATTAATGATAATATAGGTAACCATCTAAAACAGGGGTTAGGTCAGTAGAACATACCTCAGTATTCACAGCAAAGAATCGTAGCGAGCTTTCTTCTGAAACCGTCCTGACGGTTGGCTTGGTATTTATCATATGTAAGTAATATGATATTAAAGTGCTAATATGTACGAGTATGTAGAAAAATGTTAGCTAGCTTGACTTAAAGAGTTGAGGTGGTGAGTGGTGTGGTTAAGTCGTGTTATAACTATTAAGATAATAACGGGTCGTATCAGGACCAAAAAAAACTTAGTTGAGTCGTCTAGCATAAGATTTAAACGTTTTTTGACAAAAATATCTTTATAGATAGGTGTGAATGTTATTTTTTACAAATACACCGCTTATTTTGATTTTTGGTACATCAGTAAACTTGAGTGAAAAATATGTTGACTTCAGCTTCATGGGACGAGGAATAATGTGTGTAGCTCATAGAGTCACATACTATAACTATACATTCTCTATTGCGACTAGACTATTAACCGATGTATTTTGTGACGTAGATCATAAAATCATTCTCATGGTATAGATATATACATGCGAAATGCATTATAGCTGTTATATACAGGGGTTAATTTTACTGATGCACAATATAGTATATAATATAGCATCTAATATATATACTTAGTTTTAACGTAGTATTATATAATATATATATTATATATACCGTATTATATAATTTATATGTACACTAATATAATAAGGAGGAGGTGAAAGTGTAATAGGGCACGTTGAGATGTGGCTTAGCTAATACGATATTATAAATATATCATTATAGACAATCACATAACTCAGTCATCGGGGTAATATTTTCGAGTAAATGATAGTCTCTAAACGATATTATTATATATTGAAGATTAAAATTATAGCCGATCTTCTACGCATATTCACTCATAGGGAGAATAATCGTTTGTCTAGTAAATATTTCAATGTTGCGTTTAATACTTCCTTACGATGCTCTCATGATATTGCTTTAACATATAAATTGTTAAGAACGGTCAGTCGAAGTCAAGATAATTCAGATGGAAAGGTTTCGGCGCAGCACAAGTCCTAGAGCCGTTATTGTGTCATAGAGAAAATCCAACATATGGTAGCCTTAAGTTTTGAGGTTATAATTGCTAGAAGAACACGTAGGTGAGAATCGACTCAATGCGGATATATATACTCGCAGAGGATCGAGTTATATCAATTGTTATTGAATTACCGACATTAAATGAGATGTAAAAGGATCCTTTATACGATGGTATGATGGAATGGTTGAGGGGGATATTGATTCTCAGAAATTTAAATGTTCTTGATGTTTCGAATTCGTAATAGGTAAAAACTGCTTTTATTGTCGCGTGCGTCCATTTGATATATTGCTGGTGTTCAAATACAGGGTTGTCTAGCGGGAAGCCCGGCAGCAGGAAGTAAATCCTAGGAAAAGAAAGTTTATACTAAATGCAAAATAAATGGGATCTTGAGACTCACCGGATTACCGGAGAACATATTATTCTTAAAATGGAATGAGTCGAGAAATCGCAAAGGAGCTTTTTACCGCAGAGAACTTCTCAAGACAACTGGTTTCTATGCTTGTCGATCAACTATTAGTGAGTTGGTCTACTCGCCCGATTGTAATTGCCAGGCTGTTAGAGAGAGGGATTTCGGAGATTAGGCTTGGACTCGTGCACAGTATTGTTTGTGCTAAACTCTGCTCAAGCAGCAAAAAAAAGTTGACCGTATGAAGAAAATATTAAACATTTCTGTAATTAAAATCTCTTGAAAACTCTCTGATGCAGAAGATGTCATAGATCAATATTAATACGCTACAGTCAACATGTGTTGCAATGGAATGGCTTGTTCATTGTTATTTTTTTTTTTTTTTTTTTGGCACACTGCATCCTAACTTTATTCATCTGTCACAGACGTGTGCCAATAATAATTTAAATCAAAATGTATCAATGTGACTTTCGAACAAACATAGGTCTTATTAATTGTCTAACGCGCGATCGTCATCCATTGGTTTTTTTAGATCGACGACAAAAGACGGATAGCGATACTTTCTGATTCTGACGTAATTAAATCGATAATCCTAGTTTTCTTCCCATCGCATTAGGGATCTTAGTCTTCACTGATTTTCTTCACATAAAAAGTTTGCTGACTGTGCTGAAGCAAAGCAATCCATATTTCATTTGGGACAAACTTAGCTCTTATAATCAGCTAAATTTCTTCAGAACATCTGAAAAATTGTACGCTTAAAAAAGTTGACGCAGTCATCGTACAGCTTTTTCGTAAATTGTAGATAGTTCCTTTGAAGAACCAGTTTGGTTTGTTTATACTTGATATGGGGTCTTTTGCTTTGAACGTATTTTTAGACTTTCTGACATTTCGACACATTTTCGTCGACGTCTGACTAAACCCTATCTTCTGTGAAATATTGTAGAATTGCAGACCTGCCTGAGACTCAGATCACGATCTTTAGTCGTTTATATTCTCACGTAGAGGTGTACAAATTTAATCTCAATTATATGTCGGTTAGACGAGGCTGGATTACTCTAGTGTTGCCAACAACTTTGGCTACACGGTCGAATTATCTCACGATAAGAATTCGTCAGCTATAATTATTGGTATATCACCCGACAAGTTCAATCTCGACCATAGTGTATAACTATATTGCCGGCGATTTACATATGGGTATCAAGCTCGCGTAATCAACTGAAGAGAATCGAAATCATACTGGCGAATATTCGCCGAATGATAAATGCTAATTATGAAGGAATATTCAATGCGATACTATTTCGTAGTTATCTATTCTCATGACGTCGTCCGTATAACGGTATGCAGGAAATAAGGGGAAAGTGTCGATTCAATTTGATCGTCTAAGGGTTCTTTAGAAGAGATACTTTTATTATTAAATTTTAGTTATTTAATTTTATTATTTACGTTAAGGTGCTATATTTTGATGAATTATCTATTTGTATTATTCATTATTATTATTATTATTATGTCAATATTTACTAACCAACATCGTTATTATTACCTCTATTGTTATTATTATTATTATTATTATTATTAATTATTATAATTATGTTTTATTATTATTATTTCATATATTATTATTAATTATTATATTATTATCTATTATCTATTATTCTCATTATTATTTTATATTATAAAATAAGGTCTATTAACAGTTAAGCGATGTATCGAGTCAAAGATGATTACTGTGGAGAAATAAAAAATATGAAATGCTGCAATCCATATGTCACCAGCCTTTCTCCCCTCTCTCTAAACGAATATATACTATATAATAATATAACTTAGAAATATATAATATATTATGTAATCTTACTTTATATATTCTATAGTATCATTTGGATTATTCGCGGATAATGGTAGGTATAATATCATTAAGTAAGGCGTAATAGTATATAATTATAACTTATATGATATATGGACGACTATATACACTTATAATAAAATGAGATATATAGGCTATTAGTATCTAGCGTAAGACGTAGTGATCGTATATTGACTATTAGTATATATATACTAGCACGGATAGTGATAATGTATATAACATATATAGGATTTACGATATATAGTAGCGGGGTATTATAAATTGTAATTAGTAATCTTGATACTCTAATAATATTATATCTATGATATTATAAGTCAATAATAGTCTTTAGTCACGTACTTATATAGGTGTAACTATTAATATATATCAGTTTCAGCAATCCTAATTGAGTGATGGGAAATCTATTTTTAGTATTAACATTTATTATTACTAGTCATAATATATATATATATATATATATATATATATATCACTACCCTATATATATATATAGGTAGTTAGTGGGTATATATATATATATAGGTTATATATATATTATAATATATATAGTATAGTTATATATATATATATATGATAAGTAATATATATATATATATATATATAGGTATATTATATATTATATATATCGGTAGTATATATATACCGGAATATATATATATATATAAGTATATATTATATAGTATTATATACGATATATTATATATATATATATATTATATTAATGGTAGTAATATAATATATATATATATTAATATACTATTATAAGCTTATATCAGAACCCCAGCGTTACCTCATAAATTCCTGGTTGTGAAATGTCAAATTGCTGCTATGCATGTGTTTTTTCTTTTTATAAACTTTCTGAAACTACTACTACTATAATAATAATAATAATAATAATAATAATAATAATAATAATAATAATAATAATAATAATAATTTTTATTTGAAAAAGTTTTTATAGAATGCTTTCACCTAAATTTAATAAGTTCTTAGCACATAAAAATACATGTTGTTCGCATGAGTTTTTGCCATTAACCTTTATAATGATTTCGTATGCAAAAATGAATACCTTTTTCAATGATATTGCCATATGTATATCATTTGTAATAATAATTATATTAATTACATTTAAAACAAATCTATACATTTACATCCTTTACAGTAACAACAGTGGACTATGATCTAAAATCTAAATGCTTAATCAATTGGGTAATGACGAGAAATATATTAATAATATTAGATATGTAATAATAATAATAATAATAATAATAATAATATATATATAATAATAATATATAATAATGATATAAATTAATAATAATATATAATAATAATAATAATAATAATAATAATTATTATTATTATTATTATTATTATTATTATTATTATTATTATTATTATTATTATTATTATTATTATTATTATTATTATTATTATTATTAATGTAAAATAGTTATTAGTATTATTTTTTATTATTATTATTATTATTATTATTATTATTTTATTATTATTATTATTAATGTAAAATAGTTACATATGTATATTTCTTTTCATTGACCAATAGAGAGTGACAGGTAACAATGCAATTCATATCAACATTGCAAAACAAAAATTATGAAAAGTTAATTACTTTAAAGAATATATATTACTATATTATATATATATTATATATATATATATATATATATAATATATATACGTCTGTACTGATATATATATATATAATATATATATATATATATATATGATATATATATATATATATATATATTATATTATAGTATTAAATTAATAAACTTAATATAATAACTACATGAGGTTTCTCTGGTAAAAACGACTACCCTAATCCTAGAGTGCATCGTCCGCAAGGTGCCCAGAGGGTTCTAAATACTGCCACCTCAGCCTGTGTTTCGTCAGTGTTTGTCTGTCTACCGTCTGGAAATCTGCTTTAGTCCCTTCGAAAAACACTTGCACACACTCGAATTCTATATATAGTATGATATATATATTATATATATATATATATTTATATATATATATATATATATATATATATATATATATATATACTATATATATACTATATATTACATATATTTATATATATATATTTAGGGATGGCCCAAAATATCGATATATCGAAATATCGACTACTTTTCGGCTTCGATATATCGATGATTTTTGGGGCGATATTTTCCTTTGGCGATATAAATCGATATTTCGTATTTTTCTTAATAATCGAAAGCCGATAAATTTCTTTTCAATAAAATTTTTTTTAAGGCGGAAAAAAATAAATCTTTATCCCATCTCCCGACACCCTGAAGTGATGAAACTCTCTTTCCCCCCATATTTCGTTCTTTCGTTCGTCCCCCAATGTCGTATATAAAATAAACCGAAAATTGGGGTTTTAGATTTTCGTCTTTTCGGGAACCAAAATAGGGAGAGGGGGGATCGACATGGCAACATAACACATAGTCAAATTGTCTTCTGAGTATTCACTAATCACTATTCAGATTATTCAGTGATGCAAGTGGATTATTGCGTGACCCAATAAAGATTTTGAATGAAGTAGTAAAAATGCTTTTTTTTCCTGCTATGTTTATGGTTAGCAAATGAAATGATCTTACTTAAATGCGACGTAGTCCGGTGCTCGGTCCAGAACGACAGTATTCATTCTTAAGCAGAGTGTTTTGCTCAAATGAAGGAAATAGAGTTGACCTTCCGAGCATATCACTCAGCGAATATTAGTGATCCTTAGCCTTATCTTATGTCGAGATGCTATTAAGACTATTGATAAAGTACAGGAATGTAATATCGTGTGTATACAGTGGCCTCTCTACAATAATATCTCTTCAAAGATTATTAAGATATATAGAGACACAGTATTGTTAACTAAGGAACTAGTATACTAGTGATATGCCGATAGAATTCTGATAATGCCGCATATCAGTGCTCACAGGATACATCATAGGTATAGGTATAGTGAGAGGGATATATATAATTATAATAGTTCTATATATAATATATATATATATATATATAATATATTATTATATATATTATATATATTATATATTAAAGGGTAATACGTTGAGTTACATTGAATAACAAGGAAGGAATTAAAAATAGCCCCTATCATACGTTTTATTTTCCTTTTTCATAAAATATTCTTAGTAATTTATTATCTTATTCTGAAGACTGTTAAAGACTTTGCAGTCCACTCGAGACCAGCCTGATCCTGATTTACGTGGTAGCTCTGTGGAGTGTGTTCAGTGTCAGTGTGGACGAAGATAATTATTGCAGAAATCTAATACCGGAAAAGGACTACTGTGAGTTGGTTTACAGTTAACATACCGAGTACAGACTAGTCTAATCATCTAATGGCGATTACGATTGTTTCGGCTTAAATATGGTAATTAACTTAAATTTTACGATTTTAATAATACGCTATTAACTAAAGTTTAGTATTCTGGGGGTACTCACTAAGCTTTTTCTTCTGATAAGCCTCGTCTGGGATCAGTTTGAATCTTCTTCAAATATTTTTCATTTTATTACTAAATTTAATAGATTTTCTTAAGATCCAGCCTTCCAGAGTCGTCCAAGTACAGTTGTCTACCATCCAAATTAAATTAATTTCGTTGTTAGAATCAATATTTATTTTGTACTTAAATAAGATCTTAAATATAAAATCATTTTGAAGATTCCTAGCCTTATTAATACTTAATAGTCATTTTTCATTTTTAATACGAAAAAAAAGTTATTTTTATGATTATTGTTTAATTTTCTAGTGAAACGCAATTTTCTTATTTAATTTATTCACTCGTCCACAAAAAGTCAAAACCACCCCCAGTTCCTCAAGATCCAACATCAATGCTTTCTAGCACAACTTCAGTCTTCAACCTCTTGGAGTTGGAAACTTGAAAGTTGGAAGACCTGAAGAGTGGAGATCCTTTTTTCATTTCTACCACTTTTTCTTCTGTACAAACCTAAACTACTTTTTCTTCTGTTACATACGTCTGCTTCATATTTAAAAAATTAAACCTCATCTCTCTCTCTCTCTCTCGTTCTCTCTCTCTCTCTCTCTCTCGTCTCATCTCTCCCTCTCTCTCCGTCTCCTCTCTCCTTCGTCTGTTTATGCGCTTTTTCCTCATCTCTCTCTCTCTCTCTCATATATATATATATATATTATATATATATATATATATATATTAATATATATCATATATATATAATATATGTATATATATATATATTATATTATATATATATATATAACTATATAATAATATATGGACAAAGTCTTACGGCCAACACGGAGACGGGAGTCGGATATATAATATATATATTATATATATATATATATATATATATAATATATATATATATATATATTATACTATATATATATAGTAGTATATATATATATATATATGACCGATATATATAGGTTAGTATTAAACCGTAATACTGTAAAATACCTTACAACTGATCATTGTTTAAGAAGGCAAATAAATCTGTTAACAACATCATTTCTGCCGTTGTAAAATAAAAAACATCATACATCCCTAAAACTTAATAACTCTAATTTAATTCATTTTTATTTTGTTAGTTTTATTTATTTTGTACTTTTTAACTGAAGATGTTCTCTGAATTCAAAAATGTATTCAATTTTAGTGTAGCTATCAGTTGTTTTTTATTTAACTATGTGCGCCGCCTAATCTGGAGCCTATAATATATATATATTATATATATATATATATATATATCTATATATATATTCTATATATATAATATATATATTTATATAAATATAATATTATATATATAATATATATATATTATAGGGTTATAATACAATTCAAGATAGTTAATACGGATTATAAAATATGAAATATCATATTTATGAAGTATCCGATATTTTTCTGCCGATCATATCGAAGGACGATTATATTTTTTAAAATATTCGATATATGATTATCGATATTTTTTAGATATCGGCCATCCCCCTACTATATATATATATTACTATATATATATATATTTATATATATACTATGTATAATATATATATATTATATATATATAATACTGATTATGATATATATTATATATCAGTTGAGATATTCCGAGTATCGGTTTTTATCTGATAGTTCACATGCGGTCATTATTATTTATAATTGTTAATTTCTGTAAGGATTAACAAGTTAGGATTTGGGGCCGACAGACGGCGCCTGATGGCGCTTGAGGAATTCACGTGATTTTGTATTATCGTTTATTAAAGTAAGAAAAATAAATAAGATATAAAAAGTTATGCTTTTATCACGTCTGTGTGATCCATTCAGAAATACTTAAATCTCTGTCTTTCACTCCAGCACACACACGCACTATATAGTATAGTATTATATTATATATATATAATTATATAGTATAAAATA
>JABUQX010017956.1:0-43693 GCA_015478945.1 Trachelipus rathkii
TACGTGGAGGTGCTATGGCATATAGATTTTGATTATAAATGGTTAATAGTTGTCTATATTCTGCTTTGGTTTGAATAGTCCTTACCTTGCAATACTTGTATCTAACTCTGTTAAATAATATAGTATAAAAGTATAGTCTCAACTTTATACTCTGACCTTCCTTGGGCACTGTGCACAGTTTGGCCACACCTTGTTAATACCGGTTAGTACTGACTAGCGGCCGCGTATATATATATATATACTAACTTGATACATACTATTCACATAATTTTATTTTTAATGACAATATTTAATTGCAACTTATATACTATAATATTATTAGGGTAATATATACCTCATTATGGCACTTATTATATTATACTACTCATAACAATTATATGGTACGACTCAACCTTAGTAGTAACTCTACATCTTATATAATACTCTTCGAAAAAGAATACTATCATATATATAATAGAAACTTCACTTAATATACCTTACGGTGATTGTGAAGTCCATTATAAGTTAAGCATCAATATGCTGAGTACATTATAAAGATGGGTACTATACAAAGTTATGAATACCATCAAGAATGAACTATATCATAAGTATGTAGTATATATCATATAATAATATATAATCATAAAGATGTGTAATAATATAGTTTTAGACTTCTTAATATAAAGTTATGTTTAATGTAGCAGTTAATAGTTTAATGTTTAAGTATCTATATGAGTGCTGATGTGGTGTGTGTTAGGTGTACAGGTAGTTCTATATATTGAGTTGAGAGTGTATTAAGTGTCTATGTAACTAACTTTGATATATATAGTATATATAGGGATGATTGAGTAAGTATAGTATTGTATTATAAGTTGTCATATATGAGTTGAAATAATATGTGTGTAATATGATGATTGTTAAATGTGTAGTGTTGTCATATAATTGAATATATATATATAATAGTATGTTAGTATATATTATAAGTTGCTCAGAGTGAGAGTGTTATTAAAAAAAAATTTGTCGAATAACTGGCGGGTGTGCGACTCGAGCTTGGCATGTATATAAATTCTGATATAGGTGTGCAAAATTTAAAGAAGTTTTGTTCGTACAGTGGACGCACGCTATACGCACTAGTGTCGTCCAGCCTGAAGAAATGATAAAATTATAATAGAACAATTACGTCTTCTGTTCTTTATTTACTTCAGTCACTTGTTGATTTAATATATAATACGTGGTAACTATTATATAGGTTGATGTATAAGTGTCATTATATAGGTGTTATAAGTAGTTAATGGATATGTAAAATGTGGTGTAAGAATTTAATTAGTGGTGTGTTGGTGTTAAAAGTTTATGGTGTTGACTTGTGTTTAGTGTCTGATGTATATTATTATTGTTAGTATTAAGTTATAGTGTGTTATGTATAGGATGTTAGTTATAGATAGATAATAGTTAGTTATAGTTTAGTATGATGTGTATATTGAGATGTTATGATTGATATGTATGTGTAGTGTAATAACTGTATATGTATATATGTAGTATACATAGTATTAGATTATCGTTATGTTAGTAGTATATATAGTGTATTATATAAAGTATATTATCTTAGTGTTAGTATTAGTTATAGTGTAAGTATTATTAAATCTTGTGTGTGGTCAGCATTGTTTTATGGAAAATGAGGTAGTCTGAAAATAAACACTAAGAAAAGCAAATATTTTACGAATAAATTCTTGCTACTTGTGAATTTAGCGTTCGTCTCCTTGCACAAATATAATAAATATCATCGGGACTTCGGGGAATTAGAGAAAATAATATATAAAAAGATAATTCATGATATAAGAGTAATAGAATTAATGTCCAGTTAAAGTGTTAAATATTTCATAATGCGATTATTGTTACTGTATATTAATTGCAGCTTTTAAATTTTATTCATTCTGATTTAAATTGCTGTTTTGTCATATGAGAAAACGTAGATACCTCTATTTTGAAATACTCTAGCAACACGCAAAAAAGAAAAATAATACAAAAAATAAAAATAAGAGAGTGCGACTCAGTCAAATTACAGGTACATATCATATTATACTCGCGAGCTATACATTTCTATGATAGAAAAATATTATAATCAAGCTAGTTATTTAATCTTTCTTCGCAGAATAAAAATAAAAAGAGGTATTTTTCAAAAATAGTCGATTTTAAATAAGAAAGAAACGCATAAGATTGGAAAAAGATAAAATAATATAGTGAGTGTGTATCCGAGAAAGTGAATACACAAAATACTTTATTAATTGGAGGCTTAAATTATTAGCAGGGTGGATCGACAGAAATGTTTACCTTGAAATAGTTCATGAAGGTTACCTTTTGTAAAAAGAAATTTGAAAGGTGTACGCTGAGTGAGATGATTATTGGCAAGACAGACACAGCAATATCAGGTGTATTTGTTGAAAGTCAGACCAACCACATGATCACAGATATTCTTAGAAGATTAAGGTTATAGAGAGGCTAAGTAAATACGTCATTAATATGAAAAATATTACGAGGCGTGAAGCAGGGCTTGCTATCAAGATTAAATAAACTTTGCACATTAATTCACTTGAATCTGTATCTACATTTAAATAAACAAAAGAATATATATTATATTGGGTGAGTTATTTATATCATAGAATATATTTGTAGTTTTATACTAAAAATAAATATTAGTAGGTTCTATCATATACTAAAATATTATAGTAGTGCTTTCTAATATATAATAAAATATATAGGGTTTAATTAAATAAAAATAGTGATCATAAATCATGTAAGTAAAAAATATATATATTTAAAGTATATAATATAGTTATAAAAATTTGCCCATAAATAAAGGTCTCGATAGCTACCAAAAAGGTCGCGGATATATTACAATAAATATAGTCTAATAATAGGTAATATAGTAATAAATAAGACTAGTATATATAGTTAGTTAAATATGTAACTATCAATATAAACGCGAGAGCATATCCGGTCTATTAACTGATACTTATATATATATATGGTTATATGGTTCAATCAGCTAAAATGATACTATAGTATATATATATACATATATAGAATATTAATTTAGTATATAGTTTTATTTTATACTGAGTATATAATTTCATATATAATGATTAATTATAAATGGCATAGTATTTATAGTGAGATACAACGATAAATGCATTGAAATTATAATTATACTCTCATCTTCTCTCTACTTCATACTTACTTATCTCTCTATTACATATTATCTATAGTCCGAAAGTTACTATGTTGTCGCTAAGAGGCCTTTTTCACAGTATTCTCCTCTTAATATATGCGGAAGAGCGTATGTCTTTCCTCGTACTGCCTATATCTGTGGTATTTGTGATAGTTAGATGCATTATTTATCTGGTTAATACGTATAATATACTATGCTTTAACGTATGAAGTGGACACTGCAACAGTTGATCAGGAGTGTAATTAAGATATTCCTTTTGCTATATTAATAGTATTTAATCTAATTCTTAGGTTTAATTCTTTTAAAATCTTAAATGCGGCTTTTTCACTAACATATACCTGCAAAGGATCAGAGGAAAAAGGGAAACTCTTCTCTTATCTGGAGATATTTTACATGTACCTATTTATTGTAACTTGCGTACATCAATTTTTAAATTTACTGGTATTTATATATTCACTTTAAAGAATGATGTTTATTTTTCTGGATTTAAAAGTTTTATGAAATATCATATCAGCTAAATAGAAAGCACATGAAGAAAGAAGAAATCAATGAAAGACAAATAAGAAAAAGAATTTGATAAATAGTCCTAAAGATGATCTGTTAGTATATAGTGTCATTAGCAAAAATGTAGCTAAAGTGGATATGACAATTAGAGAAGATAGATAATGATTATTTACCATATGCAGCGACAAATAAAATCCTATGTGCATGTTTTGCTTGATAAAGAAGATAACATACGCAGAAGAACAATACAGGTTGAACGAGTTAGGCTAAAAAGGATGTATAAAAAGAGAAAAGAAAACAAATTACAACCACTAAAGTAATTCAGATAGTTGAATATTGTAAATTTCAAATATCTTTTAGATAACTTGTATATCTTTTGCCATTGTTGCACTTAACTGTCAATGCTGATAGTTTTCTTACATTTATATATTTTCACTCAATAGCTAATTGGGTACGTCATACAAATCAGAGTTAAAATCGTAGTTTAGAAATGTATATTTAGACTGATAATTATCTCTTGTCCGCTCACTCAGATAAGATTACAGAAAACTCAGTCTCATAGATGAAAATAACAGACTAGAAGACTAATTTCAATTATTTAGCAATCTCGGGTACGGTATTCAGATAAATCGAGAATATAAGCTTGAAAATAAGAGAGTGATTGTATCGGTTTTCGAGTCCTCTCAATTTGAGGTTTTGATTAAACGAGATAATCATTTGTAATGTTTGACAGCTATGTCTCTCTCAGTAGACATATAGATAAATGGGATAATGTGGGACATGTAGATGTTGCTAATTTAATTGACATCCTAATGTCAAGGCATCATTTTTATTTAAATCAGATGAGTAAGTTTATATTCTTCCTTCTTAAAAACCCAGCACTTCTAATACATTAAGGGTGGTAAGAGAAAATTTATCGTAAGTAAGCCAAACATTTATAAAGCTAGATCTAATGTAATGATTCGAAATCAAACTATGGTGTTATTCTTTTGTTTGGAATTTCTAAATGCTTTTTTAGGCCTGAATTAACTGGAGAAAAAATTCGATTGATCGACTCCCAATTATAATCAAACAGTTTACAGACAGTAGAACATACTTCTATGGAGTTTCAGAACTTTCATCAAGAACAGAGAAAAAGTATAATATCACTCCTGTCCTCATATATGATACATCTCTACATTTGGTTATATTCATCTCTTGGAATATAACTGTTAAGCTTGTTGTATTGTTGACACAACTTGTTGTAGTAATACATGGGAATCAAGCAAATAGGCTATAAACATGCGCAAAGTTACCTTTTTTATTTTACTATCGAACCAAAGTAAACACGTTTTATAATGTTTTTTTTTTTTATTGTTTTTGTCTTCTCGACCACTATATCTAATAGAAATTTTGTATTATATGGGATGTTTTCATAATTATAAAACTTATCCAATTAATGGCCAGAGTCCTATTATTTAGAGATTTTAAAAAAAATATTGGACATAATATATTAACTGTTACGATTGCGACTAAAAAAGGAATTCAAAGAAATTATTTAGGAATTTTAAAATATGTGTTAGCACATGTGTATAACAGTTTCAGTAGTGAATTTTGCCTGTTAAAATCTATTAAAACCATAAAACCACATTAAAACATCAAATAGCAAACATAGGAGGCAGATATCAGAAGAGTAAGAACAATTTATATAACAATATGATGTATAATGAAGATCTACAGTCATGCCCAAACCATAAACATTAAAAGGATACAACCATAATCACAGCATATAATAAGAAAATCATTGGTCATGGAACTAGCAATAATTTTTTCTAGGCTATAGTCGGAGTGTACGCGGATACATTTCCGTTAACTCAAGGAGCATATCAGTTTAGGGAGATGATGATGAAATAGAAACTATAACCAAATTGCTGTATTATCTGTAGGATCCTCATTTGAAGTAAAATAATTAATTACAAACAGAGGAGAAATAACTATAAGCGATATTATTGGTTGCTTTAAATAATTATAGGTTACGTGATTATACATGAGTTTAGCATAATAAACAATTGCATGGTGAAGTCTCCATTGAATGAATATAACTTTAAATAAACTCTTTATTGAATCAATAAACACAAGATATAATCCATTGCTGAAAGAAGTAAAATTCATTAAAAATTTTATGTCATTTATATAGGTATTTTTTAATTTTGATATTTCAAAAACATTTCCTCATATATGATTGCAACAGAATATAACGAAGGATCATGAGAAGAACAGCCCGATATTACTAAATCAACAGCAAACAGTCACAAACTATTGAATTCCAACGGATATCGAACTACAACTCTGAAATGAAAAGAATAAACATTTTAGTGACAATATAAATATTTTGGAATATTTTCAAATAAATAATTCTTCCTTTAAGATTTAATCTTAAGCATTCAGGCTTCGTCAGAATATATTTTATCAGGTTGGTCTTCTCAAGAATTCCTACATAAACTTATGATGCCTTGTTATGATTGGATTTATGAAATTACAAGAAAGTATACTGAAAGAAGAGAGAGAATGCAAGCTTCATTTATGATGGGTGGATAACTGACACAGCAGTAAGAGAGTAATAAATTTACTATTGAAAGTTAACGACAAATTATTTTAACCAAATCAGAAGAGCAAAAAACTAAATTTCTTTTTACTGGTAAACTATAAAAATCTATCATTATATAGTATAATTAATAATTATATATATAAATTATAATATATATATTCATATATATATATATATATATATTTATAATAATGAATATATATATTAAATATAATATATACTATATATATACTATATATCTAATATATATATTAATATATATATATTTGATTAAATACTTATATAATACAGATAGAATAGTAGGTATATGGGTATATATATTATATATACATACTTATATATCTATTTGATTATACTTATATAATATATATATATAACTATTATATATATAATATATAATATATATATAGTATATATATATATATATATATATAATATTATATACAAAGATATCGTATATGTTTCATCTGGTTTTAATTTGTTTTTAAGATAAAACTCGATAGTTTTAAATATAATTCTTTGGTAATTTTGGAACTAAATACAGTAAATTAATTTTCCCTTTTATTTATAGGTTTCTCGCACGGAGTATCATTGTTGAAAAACATTACCCGCGCCATGCCAGCGAATATTCTGAACACATAGAAAAAATAATAAGTTAAGTTCTTATTGGTCCACGAATATATTTGTAGAGGTGTGTATTCGATTGCACATTCAGTTATTGATAGTAATTCAAAATCTATATGCATTTTGTGCTGTTTATGTCGATAACTAAGCGATGGGGGTATTACTTAGTTACTAGATTTTGATATATATAAACATTTTTTGAAATTATTTAGATAATGATTTTTCAAACTTTAGCTCGATGCGGACCTCGGGTTAAAATTATCGATTGAATACTAAATTTTTATTAGAATTGTTTTCAGCTTCCGGTTAACTTTTCCTTTTCGTATTCTCGCGACAAATAATTCACTTCTATATGATTTATAAGATGACTCTAGTTTCTATATTATATAATATAGGTAATACCGATAACATATATCATTATTGTTTTATATCTATATATATATTATATTATATTATAAAACTTTTCCTTTTGAATGTTGTAGTAAATATTAATATATAGATACACTATATATATAATTATATAATTATATACTCTAATTATATACCCAATTAGAGGACTTGTAAACTGTTATTTACTTATAAATATATCTGTATATTATCTATCTTTTTATTTGTAGAATTTAATTTCTTAGAGTCCCCCTATAATCAATAGCACCTATATATTATAATATATAATATATATATTAATATTATATATTATATATAGATATATTATTATCTATATATTATATATTATATATTATATAATCTATTAATATATATTATATATATTAATATTTATACTATATATATTAAGAATATATTATTATATAATTAATATATTTAATATATATATATATATAATATATTATTATAATATACTACTATATATATATATATATATATATATAATATAATTAAGCAAAGCTATTACATTTTCACATTTAAACATATGATTTTTACAATATTTTATTATACAGTAATTTATAATATATTAACAAAAAATGTGTAATATAATTATTAACATATATATTCTGAATGAATAATTTTTAATATCCCACACTTTAATAGTTTATAAAAGTAAAAAAATAAAAAAATTACATTATTTACTATTACAATATTTAACATTCTTAGGTGAATTAAGTTAGCATGTAATTTTGTATCTCATGAAATTTGTTCCCTGATGGAAATGACATAAGTATAATAGTAATAAAACCAAGTTTTTAGCCACTGATCCTAAATACAGAGAAAATTTAATAGCTTATGATTTGAAAAAAAATAAAAAAAATATTTCAAATAAAAATTTTCTGCTCAGGGAAATTTGCCATATCTAGAGATAGGGATTACTACTCTTAGGTAATCTGAAACGCTAGGCATGCTAAAGAGGAGATCCAAACTCTAGGAACGGTTAAATCAGGACTCAGTTTTGCTGTTGCCATTGTCTCTCCTACACTGACATGGGTGGCAAGAAGGAGTAAGGGTGATTGTTTGGGGGGATTTTATAGGTCATTGAGGGCAAGCATGTCGTAGCGGCGAGGAATGACGTACTATTAATTTTCATTTCAAAGAGAGTAATGATAGAAGCAACAAAATGTATTGGTATTCCAGACTTCATGTTTTTTATAATATAAATTAATCTTAATTTTATATTTTTTTTAGTGTGATTGTAAATTGCTAATCATATATGCTAATTCAAGAGTTTGGATTAAGAAAAATAGAGGACTATTATCGATTTTTTAGAAAAAAAGTTGTTAAATGAGTGTGTTAATATGTATTTGTTTGAGAGGATAAAAATATTAGGTAGTATAAGAACAGCATAATATCTCTACAGACCGAGTGTTTCTGTATCATAAACTAGCTTTAGTTTTTCGTAATTACACGGATACGAAGATTATAATTATTATAAACGCTTTATTTTATTAATAAAACAAAAATAATGATTAGGGAGATACAAGACGCCAGAGAAAGACTGTAATAATAATAGTACTATAATAATAAATTATTAATAATAATAATAATAATAATGAATAATAATCAATGGAGATAAAGGGGATAGATAATAATAAGTAGATAACTTAGAGTAATAATAGAGAATAATAATAAGTGGAAGTAAATATTTCGATTTAATCTGAAAGCGACTTTCTATCTTTCGGAGGAAATATATGAATCATATGAGTACATGAAATGTTACTACTTTCAATAATAATGAGATAAATAAGTTATGAATTTAAGAGAATAATAGATATGAGTTAAATTGAAAATAATAATTAATAATCATAGATTATGGTGATAATAATAATAATATTAAATAATCAAATAAAAAATCTCAATGGAGTATAGATTTAATATGAAGTTTGTGAGTAAGAATTTATAGTAATATGTGTTGGCAAAATATTAATAATTACAAATTATAGAGAGATAATAAATCAATAATGATTGATAATAAACATGAGGAGAGTAATATAATAGATAAAGATAATAAGTAATAATAATATAAATAATATATGATATAATATATAATAATAATAAGATAATATTAATTTAATTGGAGAATCTTATGACATAATCATAATAATAATAACTAAGATAAATAATAAATATAATAATAAATGAATAATGAATAATAAATTAATAATAATAATAATTAAGATAGACGTCCTAAGTATAAAGTAATGGTAGAACAGATAATAAAAAATTAAAATGCTATAAAGAATATAAATATTCACTTGAAACAAAAATTAAAAATGAAAATATAAACATTTTAGTAAAAATGTATATGATAAATTAAGATTACGAAATCATTTAGAAAATGATAATGATCGATCACACTGAATACTGAAATGATAATAATAAATGAATAATATAATAAATAATAATAATATAATTATGAAATCAAATATAAGGAATTAAGAATAATAAATAATAATAGATAGGTTGAATGAATAATAATAGATAATATAATTAATAAAACTAATGCTGGAATAAAAATATAATTGAATCAAAAGCGTAATAATAGAATAAATAATATTACGTAATAATATAAATGTAATGATTAATATAATATTAAATAATATAATAATAAATCGTTACACTGAAAAGATAGAATTAGAGATAATGGGATATTGTGTTAGTTATCTACTCTAGTAATAAGTATATAATTATTAATTAGTTTTTGCATAAATAAATATAGAATAATAATTAATAAGGAAGTAATAAATAATGAATCAATAAAATAATAATGAAATAATGATTAATAAATACAAATGCCTCCTGCTAGAAACTAAGGAAGGAGGAAATAATTAATGAGATTATAGTGATATAGAATAATAATAATAATAATATGATAATAAATTAAATAATAGTAAGAAAAATAATAATAATTGGAATACTAAATAATAATAATCAGAATAATAAAGATATTTAATGAGATCGTTAGTTTTTTGCGTGAATTATGCTTTACATTTAGTTGCAATTAATAACATAAATTAATATCATGAATCAATTCAATTAATGAGTAAAACTCCTTCATATGTAGCTTGAGTCATTTTTAAAGATTATGATGAAAAGTGAATATATAATATAATAATGAGAATAATAATGAATAATGAATAATAATAATAGAATAATTAATAATAATAATAATAGATAAATAATAAATAATAAAATAAGATAATTTATGTAATAATAATAGATAATTAATAATCATGGTGTCAATAATAAATTTGAAATAATAAAAAACAAATTTTTAGAATAAAATATTATTGATTTCATAAGTTCCTTGGTAATTATTGATTATATGTATTTTTAACCATTGCATATGAATCTTTTATCTTATTATTTGATTTGTTATTTTATTATTATTATTAATTTATTATATATTAAATTAGTATTATTAAATTCAAATCCTTCAATATTACTTACAGCTACTTTAAACTTTAAAGCTATTATCTTCAATAAAAATTACATAATCGTTAATTTGTCACATAGCATCAGACATTACTTTCCAATTTTATTATTATTTAAGGTGATTATTTATTATTATTATTGGTGCGAAGATTATTTATTATTCGGATCAATAAAAAAAAAACATAATTAAATTTTTTACGCTTCTTTGTTATTGTAAGTAAAATAATAATATTATAATATATAATAAAATAATCAATAATAATGATAATAATAATAATAATAATCATAATAATAATAATATATAATAGATAAATAGATTAATAATAATAATAAGTAGATAATAATATAAAATATTCATAATTTCTATAATAAATATAAATAAAATGCATAATGCCAATTTACATACATGCATACTGAATAAGTAATATACGAATAATAAAATAATTATAATAATAATAATAAATAATAATAATAATAATAACTCATAAGTAATAATAATAATTAATAATAATAATTAATAATAAATAATAATAATAATAATAATGAATCTAAAATGAGATAAAAAATTCAGCAATAAATAATGAATTGAATTATAATCCAATTGAATGATTAAATATTAATAATAAGATAGATATTAATAATAATAATGAGATTAAATAATTATTAATTTAATAATATAATTAATGAATAATTATGATTAAATAAATAAAGATGAGATAAAATAAAATAATAGTGAGATGCAAAAAACATAAATAATAGATAATAATAATGAGTGTAGTTAAATAATAAGAAAGAGATAATAAGATAATTAATTAAAAGATGAATATAATATTAGGAAATAATAAAAATAAGGATAATACAGTGATCCTTTCTGGACATAATAATAATGGAATTGAAAGAAACACGAAGTGCAGTAGCTTTTGCATTTACTATATTATTATAAATATATAATATCTTCTGGATCTCCTCGGTCAATTAACAACTGGGTTCTAAGTTTTTTTTAATTTGTTTTATACAAGAAATATTAATAGAGTGTATATATTTGGGCACAGACAATGTCAGTCTCACAAAATGTGTCGTACTAAACTTTACATGTTTAACAAATCTATATAGTAAAAAGTTTCAATCATCACAGCAAGTAATGTGGTGAATTGTTGTATATCAAGACTGTTTGAAAATATAACATTGAAGTGACATAGATATGACTGTAAGGTAAGATTAGATTGTTTTGTTCGATAATGAATGGAGAAGAGATATAACGATATATAAAGATAGTATATAAATATTCTTAAAAATAATTTCTAGAATTTTATTATAAACGGGTCTATATAATATATATAATCAGTTTGGAACAGGATTAAATGAAAGAAAATTTAGTGGGTACCTAATCTCTTCAAAATCGGTCTTGATCTCGTCTTGTCTGTAGGTCTCTCTCTTGTTCTGCTTACTCTCTACTCTCATGCTCTAGATATCTACTTATGTAGATATAGTATTAATTAATATACTATTAGATAGTAGAGGATATTATTTAAACGATTAAGTAATGACTAGAGGTTTAGTAAGTGTGTATTTATAAGGGATAATAATAATAGGTAATTATAATTAAGAGTAAATACTAGTAATATTGAAATAGTATATTATCATAGTATATCGTGAGTGTAATCACGATATATAGGAATTAACACTGAATTAACATATACGTGCTAGATAAAGTGATCTATAAGTTTTAATCATAGTTGATAGCTGATAGCTAAACGCATTTAGGTAGCTTGTATAGTTAGTAGTATATTAATGTATTAGTATTGGATGAAATTACGATATTAGATATAAATGAAATAAAGAGTGAGAAAGATAAAAAGTATTTAAATTATTGAGTCAGTAAATGAATGCCTATATATTATGTGATAAGTAGTAAGAAGATGACTCTGTAAGATTGCGGTTGAGAGCGGACGCATTGAAAAGAGAAGAGCTCGGGAAGAAAAAGAAGAAGATGATTTAGAAGATAATAAATTAGAAAATAGGAGTACAAGGGCAGAAGATAGGTTTAGATGAGTGAGGGAGGTGGACTTGGGTTCGGAGTTTGAGCCTGGGAAGATGGCTTTGAGTGAACATTACGATTAGATTTGTGGCAGGCAAAACGCTTCTATATTAGGGATAAGGAAATTAAAACCAACCTACATATAAATTTCCATAGAAATTGAAATTGTTTGAACCAACTTATGATCTAGTTTTAGTAATTTGAGACGCGGAGTGAGCAGGCAGTAATTCTTTAATTCTTGGTTCTTTTTTGATGATAAGTAATAAATGGACAACTATTTTGATCCTAGTTTTTATTAAAGATTAGAAATGGACATTCCTCCGATGTGATAGTGAGGCGCTCAGTTTACGTCACTTGAAGGGAAGTGAGCGAAAGGCACAGCTCAGAATCGAGTAACAGGTAGGGCTTCAGCGGTAGAAAGGCAGGATCGCGGCTCACATAAGGCGAAGTAGGCTCTCCTCTAAGTTCTTTGATAACTCACTGGTCTGTCGTGTTCGAGTGTGAGCTATTTCTCTCTCTTCGTCTCAGTCTTGATCAGCGTCAAAACAAATGATGTTCACTGTTATATTCCTGCTAGTGATTAGGGTGCTTACAGTGCGCCTAGTGAAGCGGTGGTGTTAACTGTAAATACACACTATATTACACCCATCTTGTGGAGGGATATATAGTATAATTAGTGCGTAGTAGAATCATATATTTATTAATATATAATATATTATATATTATTATATATAAATTATAATATAATATATTATATATTATTATATATATATATATGATATATAATTAATTCATATATTATATATATATATAAATATATTTATATATTTATATAATATAATATATATATTATATATATTAATATATATTATTAATATATATATATATATAATCATATATATATTATATAATAATCTTATATTATATATTATATATATATATATATTATTATAAATAAATATTATATCTATATATATATTAATATATTCAATATATAATAATTATATTATATATTATATATATATATATATAATTATAATACTTATATAATATAGTATTATTATATATATATATTATAATATATATTATTATAATATTATATATATATATATATATATATATTATAATATTATATATGACAGTTAAAACTGTTATATTATTGCTTCTAATTTAAAATAGTATTTTTTTCTTTAAAATAATTTTAAGTAATACCATTCCTAATAATACAAATTGTAGTCAATAATTTACTAATTGACATAAGAACATAAAACTCTGAGTATTATTATAATACTATATATATAATATATTAATTTCAGTTTATTTTTATTTTCTAAATCATTAATACTTGTAAGCTCATCAAAATCATTCATTAAGTCTGCAATTTTTTATGCTAATCTCTAATTTTTTCTTATAGGCTTTTATTATTCTTCTATAATATTGGAACAATATTAAATTCTTTTTATCAATAAAGATATAAATATAAAATATCTCAGTTTGGTAATTTTTTTAATTGAAAAACTTCAGCAAAATGATTACTTCCGGTATTATTTATTAATAAAATTGTAATTACTTTATTTACTTCTCCTATTATTACAATTACTTTTGTTTTCTTCTATCAGTTATAAAATATTCATTTACAGCAATGAAATCTAAATCATAATCGTAAAATCTATTATATTCTTTATATTTATTTATTATATGAGTTTTGTCTTTTTAGTTTTTTTTATTTAATATTATTTTATTATTTTTAAAATCTAATCTTATTTTAATTTTTCAACAATGGTAAAATGTATTAATTTATAATTGTGAATACATTATAAGTACATTATATGTACAAGTTTATTTTTATAATTTCACTCTAACTTAGTTATTAAGGTTCAGTTGTGAGTGTGTAAATATATTATTCAGTAAAAGTTCAAATGAAAAGAAATTTTAATATCCGAATCTTTTCGTTTTAAGTTTGACACGTCATAATTTTAAGAATCACATAACACTAAGTATAATATTAAAAGTAATTATTTTATTTTTTCCTCTAACAAGATGTACAAATTCCCTGAATTTTTTTTTTGCTTACGCCGTCGTTATAAAAATGACATACAATAGCATATAAATAGTTATATATATAAGTACAATGATCTTATATTTCCGATGCAATTCTAAAGTATACTATAGCTATAACGTATGGTTTATATTATCGAAGTTTATAGTACTACAGAAATTAATACTATGATATAAATCTTTAGCCTGTATTGACTAGGAAGCATTATTTTATAATAACTTGTGAGCTATATGCACTAAGTATACTATATTAATTATTATTGATTAAGTTAGCTAAATGACACAGCATTATATATTATATATATTAGAAAGCTATATTTAGCTATACATAGATGATATATATATACACTATATATATATTTTATATATAATAAATATATACATATATACTATAACATACTATTAATTATATATTATAGTCACTATTAGAACGTATCTATGTATAGGCGCTTAACTCCTTTTAAAAGGATGTCTCAACATAAAAAATTTGTCATGGCTATCCTAAATAATCGCCGAAACGCGTGGAACCTGCAGTGCTCACTTGGTTGGTTATAGCTTAAAAGCTCCACAACTATGATAGGAGTCAGCAAGAGTTGCTCCAAAAGCCTGCTTACTTCATTTCTCATGGCCTCACCCATGGGGAAAATATATTATTTAATTTTTTTTTTTATAATTTTTTTTGTGAAAGGGCTCGATCCCGACGGTTTGAAACGAGAGTGACTGAACATCCTGCCACGCCGTTTGTCTCTCCTCGCTCGAAGCCGAAGTAGACGCTTGACCATTTTCTCTCTGTGTAGCGATTTAATCTTAGGGTATTCTCTATCTAGTTTTAAAATAAAAAAAAAAAAAACTGTTTTTTTGGCAATCTGACTCATCTATTGCCTTGAAAATATGGACAATATCGAGCTTCACATCGTTTCTTTTTGTAATGATCATTATATCGGATTAACAATCCTTTTACAAGGTATTATGCTTCTATAATATATACTGCTACGTTATACTTATATATATACTTATATAATAATGACATATTATTTTATTTATTATTATAAAAAGCTCACTACTATATTGCCCTTAAACATAATTTTGAGTACAGAGTCCCCTTAAGTATATTTATATTTATTAAGAGGGCATAATGATAGAATTAGCTACTAGTAATGAGAAGTTACTATAAAGTAGAGATATTTCAGTAAATAGTGGAATAACTAAAATATATATATATATATATAAATATAAATCGATTATGCCTATATAATATATATTATATATATTATATAATATTATATATAATATATATATATATATTAATATATTATATATATATCTATAAATATTAATATATTATATAATATAATTAATCTATATATATATATATTATTATATATATAATATATTATATATATTATATATATATAATATACTATATATATATTATATTATATATATAATATATATATATATTACTATATATATTAATTTAATATATTCATATATATATATATATTATATTATATTATATATATCAGAGGTGTACGTTTATTAATAAACTTATATATATTATTATTTATCTCATTTATATACTCACGTTTACTTATATATAAACGGTAATATAGTTTTATATTTGATAAAGTATACGAGAGATAAACGGCCTATGTTATTTATTTATTTATTAAATTATAATTATATAATAACTACTACTAATAAATAATAAATTATTATATTAATATAACTTATTCAAGAATACCTATGTTTATATAATGTTAGACAGTAAAGACAAAGATTAAAAAGTGAAATATCATTATATATATACGGTTATATATGAGTTATATATATTTGAAGTTATACTTCTATTGAGATACTAATAATGTTATACTTTCTGAGTATTTATATATATATATAGTAAGTATATATTAGATTGAGTATATATATATACACTATATCTGCTATTAGTAATAGACGTTTACTACGAGTCTATGTATATATATATCTGCATTACTCATCTAGCTAAAATTACATATTATGCTTGAGTAGTTATTATATTACGTATAACTTATTATATACTACTATACTAAGACGTAATTTTTAATAATATTTACTATTTCTCTATTATATATATATATTAATCACCTTTTCTAGTATAAAATTATATAAGTTGACTATTTATAAACCTTTATTTAACAAAAATTATATAAAATATATTAATTAATCATTGTATATCTATATAAATATATATAATATTTATATATATATATAGAGATACTAGTAGTATTAATAGTATATATATATGTACAAATAATAAAAATAAAATCCATTCTATAATAAATATATTATTATATCCTTTGATACTAAATAAAACTTAATATATCATGGGCGAATTCTGGCGAAAATGTTTGAACTCTCTTAAACTCTCATACATCCTGAGATCATGGCTGGAATCTTTTGTGTAATTCAGAGATCATAACAGTAAATGACTTTCGACCGCTGTTCCCAGTTGTCAACTGGATGATCTACTTTCCTATCTCAGGAGTCTATGGTCTTCTGCCCTTATGGACTATCGGAGTCTTAGTGTGGTGGAACTGGGGTGACAATCAGCTAAGGCTTCGACTTTCGATAGGAGTCTCACTATTTTGAGTACTTGGTTGAGACTTATACCTCTTCTCGTCTGCTATTCTTGTCTTAGTTTTTTCTTTTTCATCGTTTCCTTTCAGTTCTTTCGTTGAGTAGGATTGCGACCTGTAAGGAGTGTCTCCTCATGTGACTTCTGTTTATTTACATCTTGAGGACTTTATTTAATCCCTCTGCCAACAATTGATCAAGTACAGAGGGACTGGCAATCGTTCAACAGACTTTGTTCACTTTTTTTATGCGATGACTCAACTGGCGCCGTTTATTCACTCTTTCGAAAATTTTCCTGATCATTTTTTTGCATATAGAGGTTGCCTCTGCGTCTACAGCTAACGTCTCATCTGTTAACAAATAAATATCTTGACAACGAAATTATCCAGAATGGAGTAGCTAATTAAAATGGTTTAGAAGAACTAATTTAGTCCACATTGAACGGGAAATTCTATGTTCTAGGATTGCGTTGAATAGTTTATCGGTCGCATCACTGTAATATAGCTATATATATACTATATATATAAAAATCGTGCTAGGTATGTGTTTATACTATGATACTACATATATCTTATATATATACTATATATACTATATATATTCCATAGATATGAAGTGGTATATCATATAATATTTATATCTATATATATACTATTTTATTATTATTAATAACTATATTAAATGAGTATAATATATATATAATAATTAAGTATTATTATATATATATATATTTATATATTTATATTTTAACCATTATATATTACTTAATTATTACATATATATATATATATATATCATATTATATATATATTATATATTAATATAGTAATATGTTATCTATATAATTATATATAATATTATAATATATATATATATATTATATAATATATTATAATATTATTATACTATATATTATATATATATATATCTTATAGATGTATAATACTATATTATAGATATATATATATATTATAATATATTCTTAATATATTATATATTATATATTATATATAATTATTAACTATATATATATTAATTAATATATATTATAATATATATATATTTTATATATAATATATTATTATATATATATATAATTTATAAAATATATATTTATTATATTATATATTTATTTATATATATATTATATTATAATATTAATGAATATGATTAGATATAAAATACTCACTTGAGATGATTTCATTAACTTAACAGGAAATTGATCCTAGGCTCTCGCTAGACTGGAATAAACACGGTGTATTGAACCGTTAATCCAACGATGAAGACTAAAGAATCGCGACTATATAAGGACTGCTATGTCAGGTCGGTAATCAGCTTGCGCGATCTCAGCTCATCACTCTGAGTGAAAGGCAATAAAAGGACCCATGTAAGATGAAACTCTATATACCGGAGACTCTATTTTGTGATTGATGTAAAATTTACTTAGGCTTTTCAAATAAACTGGTAAGTGAAGAATATCCCTCAATGCGAACTTGTCTTTATCAATATCATATTAGAGTCTGCAGTTTTTTATTTAAATAGCGATATTTACATCATATATATTATACTATTATTAATATAATATATATTATATTATATATTTATTATATGAGGTATATAATATATAGGAAAAGTATACTAATTTATATGTAAAAATATAGATATTCATTATCATAAGATTCCGGCTACGGTTTCTTCTATTCTAAATCGATTCGTTCGTATTTTCTGTCTATTATCATATACTGTATTACATAAACTACATATATAGTATATAATTCAGAAAATAGTTTTTTCTTGGCTCAGAGTACGTAATTACTAAAAAACGATCTGATTTTAAAATTTAAAATATTTAAATCCATAAATATATATAGATATATATATAATATATTATATATATATATATATCCATAGAGTATATAATATCATCTGATATTATATTTATATTATATTTTATTATATACTATTTATATTTATTATAATTATTATTATTCTTCTATGCTGATCTATCATTTTCAATCTATATTAATAATATTGTAATATAAAAAATAATATTATAAATATTTATATTCTCTATAAATAATTATTTTAATTATGATTGTTTATTATATTATACTAATATTATACTATTTGCTATTATTTTTCTTTTATATTAATATAATCTATTAATTTAATTTAATTAATTAGTGTTAAATTTAATGTTATTTATAACGTTTCGTGTTTTATGTTTGTATTTTTCTTTCGATTATTGAGTCTTATAATTATATTTAATATTTAATATATATTATATATTAATTAATATATATAATATTAATATATTATATATATATATATATTATAATATATATATATATATATATTATATTAATATTATATATATTATATATATATAAGATATATGTGTTTTATATTATATTATATAGATCTTATTATATATTATAATATATATATATATATATTATATTAATAATATATATATATATATATTTTATATATTATATATATAATATATATTATTTATAAATAATCTATATATATATACAATTAATTATATATATATTAATATAGATATTATATATAATATATATTATATATATGAATATTATTATATATTGATAAATTATAATATACATTATTATTTATATATGTATATATATTTACTATAATCTATATAATTATATATAATTATATACTTATATACTATTTATATATTTATGAGCTATCCCATTACTACTTAATTATATATATATAAAGTTTAATTTAAATATTTTAGATATATTATAGTATATATAATATGTAATACTATATATATAACATTATATATTATAGTTATATTATATATATAAAATATAATTCCTATACTATATTATATTTATATCAAATATATAATAATTAAATATTTCTTTCATTAATTAATTCTAATATACATATTATTATATATACTCAGATTGATAAGACACTACACAGACACTACACATACACACACGATTATATATAATATATTATTTAATATTTTTATTAATATATATATATATATTATAATATATTAATATTAATTATTATTATATATATAAATTATATATTAATATATATATATATATATTATATCAATAATATTATTATTATTATATTATATTATTAATATATTAATATATTATATATATATTATTAAATATTACTATATTTAATTTAAAATTTGGTAATATTTTATATTTATTTACACCTCATATATAAATATTATTGAAACTATTGATGAAGATAGAATAAAATTCAAAATTAAGAAAAAGAATATTTGCAATGATTATATTCTCGCTTTAAACAGTGAAGGTTTTATTTCTCGATTTTAATCATATGTCAAAATTTTCAAAAAATCTTTTTGTCGCTAAATAAAGTTTTATTTTATATTATGTATTTGAAGAATATTTAATATAGACTCCAAAAATCTTGATACATGACACATTACGTAAAAAATTTAAAATTTTAAGTATCATATTTTTATACACATAAATTATTTTTACAAAAGGTAAAAAGATGTGAATTATTTACTTATATTGGTAAATAATATAAATATAATATTAAAGAATTGACTAATTAAAACAATTATACAGAGATAATAAAATAGATGAATCAATATAATAATAAATAATAATCACATCATATAGTTAATTTATTTAATTTTAATAAAATACACAATTAATAAAGTCATATCCGAATCCGGAATGACATATAATAATAACTAAATAAATTTTAACTAATAGTTTTTTTACTCTAATATATTGGTTTTTTAATCATCTTTTTCATATTTATACAATTTTATTGAATTTAATCATAATATATAAAGTAATAATATCATAATATATAAATATTAATATAATATATAATAATAATAATTAAATATTATAATAAATAATAATAATAATAATATAAAATATAATAATAATAATTAATAAATATATATAATGATATAAAATTAATAATAATAATATATAATAAATTAATAGATAATTAATATAATTATAATAATAAAATATATATATGTAAATAATAATAATAATAATATTAATAATACTAATAATAATAAATAATAAATAATATATAATAATAATATATCAAATAAATTAAATTATATATATAATTTTAATAATATGAGATTATAAATAATGATATACATAATATAATTAATAATCATAATCACTGTAAGTCATCAAAATCATCGCGTTCACTAGAAGTCTTCTAAGTTTTTACAAGGGAGAGTTATTAGAGGATACTAAATTTACAAAGTTCTTCAAGAAAAAAAATCAAGCAAAGTTTAACTGGGGTAAAAAGTTTTTATTTTTATTTTTGATAAAGTATATGAAAAAAAACTAGATGCTCTAAAGAAATGGATTGCTTCTACAGACGAAAACTTAGACAATATGTTTTTATGAGAACTGCAGCTGCTTTTTTTTATTATTATAATAATATAAGTATCAAAAGAAAGAAGAAATTTTTAATATTTTCATAATTTAAAAGCACTCTTGCTTAAAACGAAAAACTACTTTTTGTATATATATATATATATATATATATATATATATTCTGTCATTAATATATTATATACTATTATCCATTATATATAAAAATCTACATATTATATATATATAATAATAAGTAGATATAATAAATATATTAAATATATATATTAGATAAATATAAATAAATTATATATATAATAATTAATATATTATATTATAAATTATATATATTAGATATCATATTTATTGTTAGAATCAATAGAAAACTAATTTAAGAGTAACTCTTAAATTATTTTATATGTAACCAAATTTTTCAATTAAGAAGAGCTATCCCTTAAAATTCGTTCTTCTTATATTAAAAATAGAAAACTAATTATATAATAATAAAATAATATTATAATATAATTATAATCAAATATATAATATAATAGATAAATAATTAATACTTATTATAGATATTTATATTATAGACAAATTTTAACTTGTAGTTATATATTTAATATGTATTTAATGTATTCTATATATATATGATATAATACATATAATATATATATATATATATAATACTATAACCATATATATATATATATATATATATATATATATTATATTATATAAATATATATATATATATATTTATATATATATATAATAATACTATTAATATATATATATATAGGATGAAACTTTTATATTACAGTAATTTTGAAGAGTACATAAAAAACCATTACATCACCAAATTTATGTGATGCAGTCAACCTATAATAGAAAAGAATAATATCAACTATGATTATAACGACTAAAATAGTCATATATATTTCAGATCATTATTCAGTAGTAAGAATAACTCTAAGGTATTCAATTAATATACTACATATAATGTAGTAATAATATTATAGTTACATATCATATATACTACGCTCAGGTAGCCTGACTATAATTTATTGAACTATGTAGCAAATATCCTTTATCTAGATAATAATTTATACTATGATATCTTAGTGAGTATATCGACAGGAAGCCTTTATACTATGATAGTAATATATATATCCTTAAAACATTTAAGTTAAATATTATGTTATATATTACTGATTGTTAGGATAATCGATATTATCGACTATATATTACGTATAAAGTAATATATTAATAGGCTCAATACTATTATATCATATGTTACAATATATTATGATATATATGATATATAGTATAACTAGATTTTCATATAAAAAGAGTAAAGCAAGCGACTCATTAATTTTCTCCCAATTTTCATTCTTAAAGTTTATAAATTAGTTTGAAAAGAAAATGTGAAAATTTCTTATTGTTGCTATAGCTTTTGATCCTAAAAAATAAGATTTCCTAGAATCCTACTTCATATTTCTTTCATAGCACTATCCATATACAGTTATAATATTTCAAACTCTATATAAGGGCAGGTATAGTATATGATAATAATATTATATATAAATATTATACTAGTAATATATATATAGTGCATATTTATACTTACTATATTTTATATTGGTTTATAAGTAAGTTATTTATATATGTGTCAGATATTATAATATATATAACGATATAGTACTTAAACAACGATATTAATTATATATATACTACTTTACAATAAATAGTTAGATATCTTATGTAAGATATATATATAGGGTATATGTATATGGAGTGATTGTATATTATAATATATATAAGTATATAAGTAGTAGGGATAAATCATACCTGATAATATTATTATTATTTGTAATATGGATCATACTTCTCAAATACTGTATATAAAGGGTACTTGATTATACAATATTTTTTATATATAGTATAATGCAATCTTATTAAAATAATATATAATATAATGTATAATTCACTATATAGTCTTCTTTAGAATATGATTAGCTTATGATAGTCAGTAATTAAAATTAATATATTATTTATATATATTAGTAGGTCGATTATATATATATATCTATTATCTATATGATTATAGGTAGTAGGATTTTATAATATATGACTATATTATAATATTAATATTATAATACTTACATATATACATTATAAAATTTATCAATATTATATATGATATTGAGTGTGATTTTTTGGTAGTAGATACTTATAGTATAAGAATATATTAATTACTAGTATTCAAATTCATTGCTTTATTTACATTGGGTATTATTATATTATTATACTAATTCTTTAGGTAATAACACCCGGGCGAGCGGAGTGTGGGGATACTATCCCACAGACCTCTTCTCATTCTGTGAGTGGTCGACAGTGGCGATATTTCGGTCATCATTTATACTATGGGGGAAAGTACACATATTTATAATATATATATTTATACATATATTTATATATAGTTTGTATATATTATATTAGTATAATATATATATATAAATAATATAATAGTAATATGAACAAAATATTCATATATATATATTATCTTTGAGGAGATATATATGTATATAGTATAATATTATTATATAGAAATACATATTTTTCTATATATAATATATACTCATAATTTTAATATAATATCACCTAATGGCTATAGTAAATTTTGTTTATATCTATTATTCATATAATATTATATTATATATAGGTGATTATAGATATTTAATTTTATTATATTATACTCTTGTTATGAGATATTAAGTAATTTACTATAATATATACTTATATGATAGAGATTAGTACTAGATATATCATAATATGTCAGTATAAATATATATAATAATAAGCAATGAGATATAATATGAATGACTCATATTATATATTTTTCATTATCATTATTTCATTGTATAAAAGAAGAATTACTAATTTGGCAATGGCTTATACTTATATTGGGAAATATTGGAACGTTTAAAAGTATTCTACCAAATATTAGTATAATCTCTATATATATATATAATATAGCACTCACGTGAGAAAGAGTTTTAGGTTATTTATATATATCTATATATATTTATATGTATTAATAATATAAATATATTACTATTATATATAGGTATTTTATAACACTATATACCAATATTACCAGGGGCTATCACCAGGATAGTAATGTTCGAAACGTTGTATATGAATAAAGATTAAATATAATAACTATATATTTATATTATATTAGTTAATGAATTTTCTAAGAGGGTCTATCACAGTTATTATATATATATAGAGGATATTATATGTATATATATATATATCTATATTCATTATATATATATATATTATATATTAATATCATATATAAATATATTAAATATATATTATATATAATATATATCTATAATTAATATATATATAATATTATTATTATTATATATATATAATATATTATATATATATATATATATTATATTATATAATATATATATATTATAGTTGTTTGGAATATAGCCTACCTGAAATTATGTATATATAATATATCAATCACTTTAAATAACTCTAATAATAGATATACTTATCTAAAGTGGCTGTAGATATATATATAGTTATAATATATATAATAATTATTATGCCTATATATATTTATTCTCTAGGACCTGGGATGGGACGATTCCAATGTTCCAGCCCGCCATGCCGATTCCGATAACCGACTACTGAGTCAAAGTGGCGATTCGTCTCTCGATTGCACAGATTCCGATCCGATTCCAATTCTATATATATAATATGTAAAGGACAATTTAATATGTATCACCTACATACTATGGATATGCTTATACTAAGTATAGATATATATCATATATATATATTCAGCATCGATACCAGTTCACCTTTACTCTCTCCATTAAATGGGGGGTAGGGTGCTCAGTCTAAGCACGGGATAAGAGTCCTGCATGAGACAGTTCTAAGGAGGCATATATAGTAAAGGCCAGTATCGGAAACAAGGACACAAGCTATATATTATAAAATAAGGCTAATTATACTAGAATAGTTCCACCTATATTATTCAAGTAGCGTAATCATGAATCACATAAGTGTCAGTACTGTCCATATTATATCTTATACTAGTTATACATTATATATTATTATAAAATATATATGGTAGTATGTTACTTTAATATAAATATTTACGCTGGATAACCTAATACCTACTGCACAGGAATTGGCCCTTTTCAAAGTGTAGGTGCAAAAAATAATAATTTAAAAGAAATGAGCAAATAAAGTAAACTCAAAAATTTAATTATAAACGGTAACGATATATAATTCCCCTGTACCCTTTGCTAACGCATAATCCACTACCAGGTGAGCAAGCTAGACCGCTGGACTTAAATAAAGATAGAAACATATGAATATTGATGTGGAAAGATAGAAGTATAAAGCGAGGAGTTCCACAAAATCGGGAGACTGAGAATAGATTAAATTTAATTGAATCAAGAAAAGAGATTCCGCAATTGAACACGAAGTTAATCCCAGCTTCCTTTGGTAGGCCATTTTTTACCTATAACTGATGTTGACTGTGTAGTTCTCTTCTAAGAACTATCTCATATTATTATAGTTAAGATATTTCAAACAAAATGGTTTTTATGAATTTTACAGGTAAGCAACTATAAGTATTCTCAGTCAAACAGGGAAACTAGGAAAGATCTTGGGAAGGTTTGTTTTTATTAGAAGGAAGAAGAAGAAAGTATGAGTGTTTCAAAGAGTGATGATAATTTCACAAGATGTACGTTCCTACAGGCCACTGAGATCGCCCGACCTGAAATCGGCACAAGATTGAATCAGAAAGCGCTGATTTGACGAAGTGAAGGGCCTATCTAAAACAGAACGATGAAGCACGAACTTGAATGAGGTGGAAAATGTGAGAGTTGAGTCATGTGACTAAGCAGTGATCAGAGTTAAGAAGTGGGCAAGCTAAGAATGACGATTCGTTTGGAACAAAATAGTATTATAAACTGTCTTAAGATGTGAAACTCAAAACAGATCCTAAGAAGCACCAAAATTAATAAGAAGGACGAAGAGGTTGCTCATCACAAGAGCTAAATGGAACGATCTTGAAAGACAAATTTAGATCTATGAGGGTATAGAAGAGCAAAGACGAAGGAGGCAATCTCAAAGTAGGAGTATACCTTAGAGAGTAGTCGAATGCCCATCCCATATCCAGGCAAAGAGCTTTAAGATATGATGTCCTTAACGCCGTCTACCAGCACAATACTTTCCCGATTGCGTGCCTTAAAAGGCCCAGACAGAGCCATTGATCAGTGCATTAAGAAATTGTGTCATCGTAATTGATGCTCGACCGTTCGAAAGCCATGCTGACGATGCTGGAAAGAAGGGAATGAGATTCTATATGATCGAGGAAATGAGAGTTAAGGAGAGTTTCAAAGATTTTAGATAGGATACAAGTTAAGGCAATAGGTCAATAGTTAGAAGGATCAGAGCGGCTACCTTTTTTTGAATTGGCTGAATAAAAGAGCGCTTCCAGCACTGAGGAAAAGTATTAGAATTAAGACATAGGGAGTAGAGTTGAACGAGGACAGGCGCCAGCTCAGAAGCACATTCTCTCGAAACACGAGGAGGAATGCCATCTTGGCCACTGGCCTTCCCGAAGTTCATAGATATCAGTATCTCATGTACCCGATCATGAGTAATGACAGGTAGAGACATTGGACACCTGAGAAGGGATGGACCAGGAGGAGGGGAGCCGGAATCGTCCAGGGTGGAATTAGATGAAAAGCAAAGAGATTAGCCTTTCAGAAGGAGTGTTAGCAAAAGAACCGTCAGAACCGATAAGAAGAGGAAAGGCAGATTATACAAGATATTTGAGATGTTTTTGGCAAGAGGTCAGAAATTTTTATCAGAAGGAGAATCAAGAAGGGAAGCACTTCCATTTAGTGTAAGAAGGTTGGGCAGTCGAATAATATCCCTGCATCGATTCCGGGCAGAGAGAAAATTAGTTAGAGTAATATGAGAACGAGAGTTCTTCCACGCCCTATTACGCAATGTCACGTTTCCGATGGCCACGCGAGGGACAAGAGCCATCGAAGCAATGGATTAATGAGGATAAAATGATTTAGTGGAGGATGGAATGAACCTGAACCTATTCATCCCATCCATGATCACAGCCGTAGCAGAAGCAGAGGCGCTCTGCCGGAACAAAACATGATTGAAGAATTCCAAGCGATAGTTTTTGCAAAAAGGCGATGCCAATGATCCCAATTAGCCCGATTAAAGGCAAAAAGTTCGCTTAGAGCAGAGCGGAGCTGCTGGAAATGAAAGTGTTAGTAGCTATTAGAGGCTACAAGATTGTGGCTCGAGCATTTAACCGATAGGGAATGTTAAAATACACTATCGTATGTCTGTATCGCAGGCCAAAGTGTTAGAACGGCATAATATCAAGAACGTGTTCCAAGATTATAATATTACTATAGTACTAATACTAATACTAAAAAACTAATATTATAAGATGTATATATATACTAAGCTCTAAATACACCTATAATAATACGTACTATACTTACTTTTAACAACTATATATATATATATATATATATCTATATATATATATATATATATATAAACTATCAGTGTAGCACGTGTACGTTCTATATAGTATTTTTCATATATACTATATATTATTGGTATTATTACTTATATATATATATGTTATATATTTAATCTATAGTAAATATCTATAATATATATCTATATATATATATATTATATAATTACTATATATATAGTAATTATACCGATCTCCATGAGGGGCTTTTCGCCTGTCTGCTGAGAGACAGCATTTTCTTTATCCTTCTGGACGCCGAAACTCTTGAATACCTTTATTAGCACTCCTAGAAAACTATTCTCGGCCAATGGTTTCCTGATGCCAGTCCTTGAGCTATGCACTTAGGGCGTGGTTTACCTTTAAGTGGAACTAGCATCCTCATCCTTCCATTTTGGCGCTCTGGAAACTTCTGTTCTCCTAGAGCTCTCCAATAAGATCGTGTTTCTAGCAATAATGAATTCCATGCTGTCCATATATAACTATATCATATAAATATCTCTATAATTATACTATATTATTATTATATTATAATAATATATATACGTACTATATATATATAATTATTATTATATAAATACTTAAGATATATAATTAATAGTATATACTCTAATTATATATATATATGGCTGTATAGGGTATATAACATACCTATATATAGTATATATATATATATATTAATTATAGTTAGTTGTTAATTTATATATATATTATAGTCTATAGTATATATTTATTCATATATATATTATATAATAATATATATATTTAGAGTTAATAATATATTATATATAGTGTATATTATATATATCTATTACAATATATACTCTATTTATATATATATATATAAAGTGTATAAACTATATATATTAATATAGCATTATATATTTATAATATATAGATATATTACTGTATAGTATATTATATATATATATATATATATATATATATATATATTATTATATATTATAATATATAAATATCTATATTATACTATATAATAATATATATAATATATTTATATATAGGTTATATAATATAACAGCGTCCCTTTATACTATGAATATACATAGTAATATATATATATAGATATTATATATATTATTTTTATATAGTATAGTATAGTTTAGTATAGTGTGTTAAGTTTTGCTAATAAACTATGTTAATGTTAAAGTAATATTCAGATTGTATACCAAAGAATGGTACAATTTTGGCCGATTCCGATTCCGTCCGATTCTGAAAAACAGCCGATTCCTCCAATTCGATGCCGATTCCGATTAATCGTGCTTCCCGCATCACTAATATATATATATACTATATATATAGGTATATAAATATACTATATAAATTATATATATATATTAGGAGGTGTAATATATATATACTCATATATTATATATATATATATATTATATATATAATATATATAATATATATTATATATATATTATATACTCGTATAATATATATATATATTTATAATATTATATATAATATATTATATATATATATCTGTATATCTATATATATATATACACTATATATGTAATTCACAATCATGCGTTCAAGCACTAGTGTCTATTCTTCTTACAAAGGTTTTGCGTGCATTTTCTCATGAATGTTCAATCTATTGTAAGTCAGACTATATTTTTCTTCTTTATCATTTCTTCTTTCCAATATAATAGTATAATATATATCATACTTTAATATATATATATATTATATATATATTCTATATATATATATACTATATATTATACTCTATATATTATATATATATATATACTATAATATATATTATATATGAGTAGAGGTGAAACATTTTGATTCTAAACGAATAACATAGATTTACACAATAACTTTTATTTATTGATAGCTATTAATATTTTAAAAGTTCTTTATTTATTATACAATAAATAAAATAGTTTTGTAAATAATTGTTTTTTATATTCTTTGATTATTGAAATAAAAATGAAAAAATATTCTAACAACTACATATTTACCTAAAAATATATATTTTATTTCTTCTGTAATTATATATTATTAACTATTAAAAGAATTTATAATAAGATGGACCTAAAAATTATTTTAAAATATCTAGATCCAAGCGAATAAAAAAATCCCTATTTAAGAAGTCGTGTTACCTAAACTCTAACACAAGATAATGTTTGTGGCTCCAAAAGTACACCACCCAGATGATATGAAAAGTCAAATATTCAACAGAAAGCTCCAAGGCTTGATAAAAGAACTAGAAGACTAACTACTCGGTGGTAGAGCATACCATGATATCAAACAACTCCTTCACTTATAGTATTGGTGAGTCCCGACAGAAGAACACCCTCTAAAGGACGCTTCAGACAACTAAAACAGTTGAGGACGGAACTTCAGTCACCACCCGTTAATACTCAGGCCTACTAGCCTCAGCTGAACGTGCCATTTTTCCGTCGACACTAAATCAATTTCAAGATAAATAATCTTCTCAAGTGAATACCTCAAAACTCATTATCCAATATCCGGTCCATTCGGTATCCGACAATTTAACCTCGGCTTAATGTTACTATTTTCTGTCAACACTTAAACAACACTTTTCAGAAATCACTGATGTCTAATGATGTTTTTATCCTATATTACGTCATGAAATGAATCCGATGTACCGACAACCCCTTATTATCATAGATGCTATGATGTTATATGATGTTCCAACCTATAGTTAAAGAAACCCTCTTACAGCTGTAGTCAATGAAGTATTTTGTAATATAAGTAAACTCTGTGGTTTTGGCAGGATGGATAATAGTAAGTGAACATATTTGCATTGTAGAACTATGCCTAGAAACGATTTAACACAATTTAAATGTAGTTGATAATTTTAAAGACATTATAATACTGCACAGGGATGAATTTATTAAATATGGGTCTTATATGAATAAATATGTATATTAGTATTTATTCGATTTTGATGTATTAATTAATGATAAAAATTTGATAATAACTCAAATCGTTTAGTTATAATATACTTATTGTTTTTATTATATAATTTCTATTGCTTAATATTCATTCATCAATACAGAAGAAACATTCAAAAATTTGCTTTATTTTCTCGGAGATGTGAGGTAGAAGATTTCAGGATTCTGGTTACCGGCGGGCTCTCCTCGTATTAGTATACGTCAGAAGGGGCAGGGACTGGTAGACGGTGGACGCGATCGAGAGTGTGGTATAGAGCGTATTTGAGCTGTCACTTGGTTTGTGGACTACGGGCGTAGGAATGTGTTATATAGCTCCATATTGAGCTACATGTTATTCGTCGGCTAGTGACAGCGTGAGCGATACCTTTAGTGTATTATAGGAGACGATAGCGATATTTGAAATTCACGACTTTCTTTTTACGTAGTATCACGTGACAGCTATATTTACAAATATATATAAAATGGACAATTGGAAAAAAATGTAGGAGAGGCACTGTGCCCAGCAGTTTAGGTGGTGGAGTGACGAGGCTCCGATGCGGGGTCTCCTATGTAACACTCCTTTACCAGCAGATAATGATAAGAAGACGCGTTATATCTGCGATGCTAGGACGCTGTACGTCGTACTCGGAGTTGTATGTCTAGACACACGAGGCGAAAGACTTTGGGCTTACTGGGCTGAGCGTGAGTTCATCTTTATTATATAGTTAGGCAGTCGCGAATCATATCATCGGACATATGATGTTATAACGTAGTAGAAGGGCTAACATGGACAAAATAGGGTGTCCTCGAGTATCGCAGTGTCGTAGAGAGGCTGTCAAAGAGTCTGCTGTCTGCGCTCTGTCTAGATGGCACTTGCGAGTAGCTGATAGATTGGTGAGCGTCCTACTCTGGGGTTGAATTTAAAGAGTCAGTTGAAGTTATTATATATATAATATGATATATGATATATATATCTATGTCAATTGATTTATTATATTATTGGTTGATATAATAAAGTAAGTAAGTGCGACTATGAGCGGCACGATACTGTCTAGCAGATTGAGTTGCATGATGTTTGAGACATTAAAGATACGGAAGTGTTATTGGTTATGGTACTAATACTCGAAGCGTTTCGACGGAAAGTGCGTGATGTCGCGGAGCATGTGGCTCAGCGAGGTAGTGATGGATACTTGCGTAGTCAGCTCACGAGCTGTTGCGCGTTGGGGTGGGCGGGGTCATTATTAATTTCCCGAGCTGGGCGGCTGTCGCCGTTGTGAGTGAGCCTCTAGCAGGTTTGATCTGTAAGGGGACAGCGTGAAGGTCTTTCTGTCTCGTGGCTGCTGCCGATCGGAGCGGGCGCCTGGCGCTCCGCTAGCTGACTGTGACGGCAGGTAGACCTCATACTAGAGGTCGCGGCGCAGACGAGTAAGCGTGCTAATGATTTGCGCTTATTTAGTTGTAAGATCAATGTGCCTAGGCTATGCGCTATGCCCTTGCGCCTATTGCCCTGCGACATTTCGCCGGTCGGTGCCTGTTCGGCTAAATTTTTGCAAAGTAAACTTGTGCGACTTAATAAGCAATGCTTTTATAAGTAAGAAAACACATTATTAATTTTTGTAATTAAACACTTGAAAACTAATATATATGTCATATTCCCTCCAAATTCTCTGGTGGTCCATGTTTCCTCAGGATGTTCCAGCACGAAGGCGTGGAATTGAAATAATTTTCCAGCAGCCATAGTTCCAATATTATTGTAGTTAAGAACTACTGACTGTTTATATAATATATTATATATATATATATATATTATATATATAATAATAATACTATAATATAGTTAGACACATATTAAAAATCTAAAGAACCTATATACGTAAAAGAATCAATAAGTTTTAGTTTTTTTAAACTACTACCGTTACATCAATCCGTAGTAACTTCTTTGGTTGCTCATCACATCCTTTATTACTGTCCCTCAGCGCGGCTATAGGGGCGGACAATTGGCTGTGCGCCTATGCTTATCCGCCTTATTAAAAATTGTTGGCCTATGGCCTGCACGTACGAGTCTTGATAGTGGGTATAGGCGCAAATGGCGCCATTAGGCGGTCTGCGTGGCGCAACGCCCAGTCTTTCAATTTCCTTCACCTGTATGGCGGCGCCTGAAAAAAAAAAATTAAAAGTTACTTATTATTATAATAAATCTTCAAGAAAACATCTTCTACATTTTTGTACAGAACACAATCAAAATTTTGATATGATTCCGATACTGTAAAATGTAAGCTGTAAGGACAGGGTCCAATTTATGCTCCGAGCTGAGCCCATTCCCTAAATGGATATCAAAATTCGTAATTTTCAGACGATTTTGACAAGGAAACGCCCCTTGGTTTCTATTCTAAACGGTCGTTTTTCGATTGTTTTTATTAGTCATTGTTGGCATTTTTCATTTTTTGAAAAAAATATGTTTTTGACATTGCTCGCTCGCAATTTTTTTCGAAATGATTCAAAATTTAAATATACAAGATTGGACTATTATCACAAATAATTTAGCGAGGAATTTTGATACTTGACGCATATTGAGCAAAGTGAAGATTTTCCAAAACCTATATTTTTGACATAAACTATCAAAATTTTTTGATAATTTTTTTTTTTTCGTTTATCGATTGCATGAATTTTCGGACATTTTAGTTCGGGGGTAGATGCACATTTTTAATTACATAATCTTTTGTATTTCCAAGAAATGAATTTGTTCTGTGGGACAATTTTCAAAAAAATATTTTTTGGGCATTTTAAAAAAAATTTTCTTATTCGACTTTAAACGCCATTATTTAAATTATCTAAGTAAAAAAGCTGTATCTCGCTCGACTATACAAGCCCTGAAATTTGATGTTGATTCGGATGAAATAAAAAATTATATCAATATTTCACTTTTTTTAAAAAATGATTTTTTGAAAGTGAATGAAATTTGATATTTTTCAATTTGGAATTATTTTTTTAATAATTACTCTTTTAGGTGCTGACATTGTAATACAAGTCACCTTATATATACTTATTATATATAATATATTATCTTTGTTGATTGTTTGTTTGTACTTTATTATTAGGTTGTTTGTTTGCTTGTTTTTTTTATTTGTTTGTTTACTGTATGTGTTTGTTCGATTTTTTGTTTGTTTATTTGTTTTCTTGATTACTTGTTTGTTCTTTATTATTATTAGGTTGTTTGTTTGCTTGTTTTTCGCTTTATTTGTTAGTTTACTGTATGTGTTTGCTCGTTTTTTTTGTTTGACTGCTTTGTTGATTGTTTGTTTGTACTTTATTATTAGGTTGTTTGTTTGCTTGTTTTTTTTATTTGTTTGTTTACTGTATGTGTTTGTTCGATTTTTTGTTTGTTTATTTGTTTTCTTGATTACTTGTTTGTTCTTTATTATTATTAGGTTGTTTGTTTGCTTGTTTTTCGCTTTATTTGTTAGTTTACTGTATGTGTTTGCTCGTTTTTTTTGTTTGACTGCTTTGTTGATTGTTTGTTTGTACTTTATTATTAGGTTGTTTGTTTGCTTGTTTTTTTTATTTGTTTGTTTACTGTATGTGTTTGTTCGATTTTTTGTTTGTTTATTTGTTTTCTTGATTACTTGTTTGTTCTTTATTATTATTAGGTTGTTTGTTTGCTTGTTTTTCGCTTTATTTGTTAGTTTACTGTATGTGTTTGCTCGTTTTTTTTGTTTGACTGCTTTGTTGATTGTTTGTTTGTACTTTATTATTAGGTTGTTTGTTTGCTTGTTTTTTTTATTTGTTTGTTTACTGTATGTGTTTGTTCGATTTTTTGTTTGTTTATTTGTTTTGCTTGTTTGTTCTTTATTATTATTAGGTTGTTTGTTTGCTTGTTTTTCGCTTTATTTGTTAGTTTAATGTATGTGTTTGCTCGTTTTTTTGTTTGACTGCTTTGTTGATTGCTTGTTTGTTCTTTATTATTATTATTAGGTTGTTTGTGTTTGTTTTTTGTTTTTGTTTTTGTTTGTTTACGGTATGTTTATACTCGTTTTTTGTTTGTTTGCTTTCTTGATTGCTTGCTTGTACTTTATTATTATTAGGTTGTTTATTTGTTTCTTCGTTTGTTTATTTATTTGTTAACTTGTTTGTTCGTTGTTTTAATAATTGTTTACTTGTTTGTTTGTTCTTTATTATTAGGTTGTTTATTTGTTTGTTTCTTCGTTTGTTTTTTGTTTGCTTATTTGTTTTCTTTGCTCGTTGGTTGATAACTTTTTTGTTGTTTTTTATTTGATTGTATGTTCTTTATAATTTCATCGTTTTTTTTGTTTATTTGTATATTTGTTTGTTTATTTATTTGCTTGTTTGTTGTTTCCATGTTTGCTTGTTTTAATTTGTTCTTTGTTATTAGCTTGTTTATTTGTTTGATTGATTGCTTCGTCTTTGTTTATTTGCTTTTTATAAAGTTGCTTCTTTGTTTTTATTTGTATCTTCACTTGTTTGTTCTTCATTATTAGATTGTTTGTTTGTTTAAGTGTTTGTTTTTGTTTATTTATTTATTTTATTTGCTTATTTGTTGGTTTGTGCATGGTATGTTTGTTTCTTTTCCTGCTTGTTTGCTGCATCCTGCATGTTTTTTGTTAGTTACTTTCATTGTTTGCTCGCTTGTTTTCTTGTTTATTTCTTTGTTTGATTTCGGGTATTTGCTTTGTTCTTTTGCTCGTTTGCTTTTTTGTTCAGGTTTACTATTTGCAGGTGGAGGCCGTGGAGTCACTGTGGGTGGCACAGAGCGGGGGTCCTCTTCCCCCTCCCCCCAGAACTTCTTTCCAACGTCATAACCCCATACTAGCTCCCCGCTACTAACCCCCCTACTTCTATTCAATGGGGGGAAAATATGTTATTCGTAGGCAGGTAAAATACCGTGGCGCTTTTAAGCATCATAATCTTTTCAAAGTTAACAATTAATTTTAATGTTAACTTTAAGTTTAAAAGAAATAGCGATCGTTAAACTCTATTAATTTTATGAAGTATTTTATGAAGGAATCTTCCAGAGACACCAAATTCTTGTCTATATCTCCTAGTGACCTTTCTTGAACATTGAACGAATTACGGCTCCATGGTTTTTTTTTTTTTTTTTTTTTTTTTTTTTTTTTTTTTTTTTGACAGCAATTGAGATCAGCTGGTTTGTAACAGAAGGCCTTAGCGATTTGGAAATAAACCAGAAGAAATAATAAGTAATATGCAGCAAAAAAATAGTTATATTACAAATTTAAATGTTATCAAACTATGTATTGTGATGAGTACGGTATGCAAACTAAAACCTTATTTACTGAAAGAAACATCTTCAGGTGTTACGGAAAATCAAACGGCAAAACCAGTAGAGAAAAAAATTATTCATCTGATGTCTTTACGAATATATAAAACAGAAACAAAATATGATTCAAATACTTCATAAAAATATTATAGCAACACAATCACTCTAATATAGATTTTAACACCCAAGTGTACACGTTGTAAATGAATAGCTCACTCTATATACCCACAACTATAGAATTATAAATTCTAGTGAAAAACATCAAAAAATATGTTTTATAAATATTATATTTCAATCAACACCATTAGAAAGAAAAATATACAGAACCTTAAAATCTGAAAAACACTAACTATTTGATAAATTGATACCATAATTAAAGAAATATATATATAATCAAATATCTAAAAGATAAATTATAGTCACCTCTACTATTAAGCCAGGTATATGATAATATGAAGTGGATACCTTACGGCTATAATGTCTAGTATATGAGGTAACGGAAAATAATAATTGGTCATTTATCCTTTTATTATAATTTTTAATTACAAACACAAAAAATAAAAGTGTCCTTTCGTATGTAATTTAAAAAAATGTCGCTCAGAATTTGTTTTTTATAATTATGCTATATAATATGTTATTTATAGAAAAATGAGCGCCGTCTTAAATTACGGTATCACAAACTCAAACAAAGAAACCAACATGATAACGAATAAAGAGAAACAAACTAATAGAGAAATAATTCCAAGGGCTTCCTCTCTTAAGGATTAAAAATAATTTGGTAAACACACGCGTCAGGCACTAGTTTCTAATTTAAATATATATTATATTTTATTGATTAGATTTATGCTGAATTAATGTATTTTTATCATATACATGGAAATTAGGAACAATAAATTGAAACTTTTGGTATAACTTATTCGAAGCGATAAATATAGATATAATGAATAAAAAAAATTAATAAATATGTATATATGAATGAGCTTCCTCTCTTCTCTATTATACACTATAAATAATAACTTTTCGTTTTATAGTGTTTCTCTTATATATGATAGAAACAGGTATATCATCTTTGTTTATTGCTATCAATATTATCATTTGTTATTATATTGTGCTATCATTTAATAAGGCATTATTCGTAGATAGCCATGGTATATATATAGATCTTAAGTTCCGGTAAGATGATTCCTGAGGTTTGAACAGTATAAAACGTGCATTATATTCTTATTGATGAATTAAAATAAAAGGGTATAAAAGCGTAAACACGGAATAATTTGAGCTAAATAACAAAATTTAACTCTGGACAAGAAAATAACTCTTTCTTTAATATAGAACAAAGTATTATAACAAAGTTCTTAATAAAAAGTTTCCTATATACCGAATATATTTAACCTCACCTGAGAATGTTGTTGAGAAGAGTCATATTCATAGCTGTATTTAGTATATTCGCTTGCAACCCATTCGATTAATTATATATTAAAATTATGATTTTTAAACATATTTTTTATTTAAATAAGATAGTGTTTAAGATTACTTATAGTATATTTCCATGAATGATTTAGTTTTGTATTATTTTTGATGAGACAGATTCTAATTTTCAATTTCAATATTTTCGACACATTTTTAAATGTATTTGGATACTAGCTCTAACTCATTGCTTGATAAATTATTCAAGATGTTCAATTTGAATTTTCTAACCCAGGTTGCCCCCACTCTCGATCCTCTCCAGGCATCCCACTGGCCCCTCGCGTATTATTATTGGATTCCCCGGCATTTAGATAATTTAGAGTGTATAGCATAACCCATTATTGATGATGCCCCTCATTAGTGTATCTATTCCACTCGGCTCAGTTTATTTCACTCAATTATCTCAAATGTATTATATTTAATGTATCATAAAATGTGTTTCTTGTCTCCTTATCATCTCAGTTTTGGTAGCTATCGGTAGCTATGATCAAAAGGTATAGGTAAATTTATTATTTTTTATTTAATTTTTTACTTTTATTTTGCTTATATAATGCAGTTAATAATAGTATGATAAAAATATTTTCATAGATAAATCATTTTACGGGATGTGATAAGCTCTTAAAACATGACTGTGAAAGAATTAGTAGAGTGTCTACAAATAAACATGAAAGATGAATTAAATATGTGCTGTTTAAATGGTTGTTCAAGATTGCAATAGCTTTACTCTTTAATAGGATGAATTTTATGCAGAGAAAGAAGGATCAGCATATAAAAATTATCTATAGTGGTTTTATTTCATTATTAATATTAGATGTTAGTTATGTGTCATCTATTTGAATAGAAAATTTTTCATTTTATGTATTGTAATATTTTATGTGGTTTGAGTATGTTTTGCTATCCACATATAATTTTGAATTTTTATTTTTCTCGTAACAAAAATAATTTTTATTTATTGCATCAGTGTGATGATTTATGAATAAATGCTTATCCCTCATAAACAAACATATTTATTATTAATTTTATTATATTGTTAATTATATCATCAAACATTAATTATTATTTTATCGTTGTGATAATAATATCATGTCATTTCATTCAGTATATGTCGAAAATATTTATTTATATTTTAATATAATATGTCAAATTTCCATATATATTAAGAGTACAATAATCTTATTCATGTCGTTCTTATTATTTCGATTAGTTATTCTCATATAGTACAGCTGAAAAATGACAGATTGCATCTCAGGCCTCAGCGCGCACTAATTTTGAATCTATAAGAGCTCTGTGTGGTTAGAATGAAACAAAAATTTCATGTGTATTTAAATTATATAATATAAATAATCAATATATAAATTCGAAAATTTGTAAAGTTTTTTGATATATATAATCACTCATATAAGGAAAAAGAGTAGTGATAAGATAAAGCACACCTACTAACCGACAAACTATCTATGAAACTATATATATATATTGTATTAAAGGAAAGTTTTGTAAAAGAGGTATGCATTTCTTTTATATACTAATTTTAATTATGTATTATTTTTAATCATTATTCTAATTGCCAAAAACTACAAATGATATTATCAATTAAAAGTATTGCAGTATTGGATTAAATTCTACTTTGAGAATTACCGTGTTTATATAGCTTGACTATAAAGTAAAGCCGGTGAAACATTGTAGTATCTTAATGTATTGCTCTCGAGTTCATATATATATACGTTAATTAGATTTATATTCTAAGAAAAGGAAGCTCCATCCTCCATTATTATTTTATAATTTGAAAAATATTCCCACTAAACTTAATATAGTACTACTTGAAATGGATTGTTACTACCTCCCATCTTATTATTACTAAATTATAATTATGTAGATATTTATTAATATTAACTATTGCTATATGTATAATATAATTTATTATTAGGATGGGAAGAAAGTTTGTATAGTATATAAGATTTAATTATCTAGAAGTTCATAATTACTGGTTAGACTCATGTTTGATAAGTGAGTGGCGTTATATGATGTGAGCTAGTATAGAGTGTTATCATATTCAGACGAGTTGTCACTCACAGTTATTTATAGTCAGAGATATTAATAAAAACGGTAAATGAATGACAGTTTTATTACGATCCAACTCTGGTCCTATATTATATAATCCAGCAGAGGCTCCAGCGGACTATTCTGTTGTAATGTGAATATTAGCAAACATATCGAGTTTAATAGAGTTCGGCTTTTATTTATTTTTGAGAATTTGAGCTTCACTAATGTAACTGGTTATTGTGAGTTCTTGAGATTATATTATAAATATCTATTTATAGTATTATATATATATATATATAGTATGTTATATACTATTAGGCTAATAGTGACGCTTTTATAAGCCTTGAGTTATGTTGTAATGCTCGCACAATGTGTTACAGAATGTGTATAAAATAATAAATATAAAAATATAATAATATTGATAAATAATATATACAAGTACAATGACACGAGTTAATTATAAATAGAAGATAATATATTAATATAATTCACTAGAAAGAGAGAGAGATAATGAGAGTAGGAGAGTTAATATGGAATGTTAATATTATATATGCTTCAATATTATATTTAAATCGAATATATTTAGCTATTTTAATTAGATACTACTGAAATTCAACACAGGTAAAATGAAGTTTGGTAAATTATTAAAAAGTTTTTAAATACATATTTACAATGTTAAATAGACACATAGACAAAAAGAAAGAAACACGGTTTACTCATAGAAGATAGGCAACACAAAATAGTTTAAAATTATAATTAATATTTTATTTATTATAGTTGTATAAAATCGGTATTATATACCTTGTAGAATAGGTATATATTAGTTATGATATTCAAGTACTATACTGATTCAAAAGGTAGTGAGTGCCTCTACGATGATACGTTCAAACAGTATAGTATAGTTAATTATAATTATATATATATAGTTGGTACTATTATCAATGAGTAAATCTGGGTAGCTCTCAGTATCGACTACTTATTTTGTATTTTGTACAGATGAGTTATTGTTCACACTGACCAGATGACGAGTTATAACAATTTAAGTCACATGCAATCCTATTTTTACTCAAATATTTAATTACTCTTATAGTTATTTTATCACAACTTTCTATACACATAATATTTAATATATTATTTATAGAGATTATAATAATATTTTGCTTTATAATATAATAACCTAGTCAATTATATTTTTGCGCTGTTTTAAAATAGAAAATTTTTTAATATCATATAGTTAGTTAATATTATTATTATTGGTAATTTAACTAAATAATAAGATATATCAGCTATGTATTTTTGTACTTTGTTTTTCATCTTTCGCGTTATTTATATAATGTGTTATATATTTCCTTAAGGTAATAGAGGTTTTATATTTTATTTTATTTTTTTTTTTTTTTTTTTTTATTGATGTATTCTTAGTTATAGGTTCAATATATATATATAACTGTTTCTCACTTACTAATAAAAACGCTTTCGATGAGCAAGATATCTAGAGCGAAGGGTAATATAATGCTAATAAATCACAGATTAGTTCTTGTCACTAGTAATTAAATTAGAAGAATACTAATTATTTTCATATTCAATAATATTTATTATATTTTCTTTTTATTAAGTAGTTTGTATTAATAAAACAATGAAAATATTTATATAACACTATAAATAAAATATATATATTGGGTTATATATTATATATATATATTATTATTTTATACATATATTAAAAATTGACTATGTTGTTGTAACTTGTAATTATATTCAATTGATAGAAGATAAATTTATTTATTTAATTTTTGTCCAATTTTATATATAATTATATAATATTTATATTAATAGATATATAATATTAAATATACATTAATTAATATATTATAATATTAATTATATATATAATATATTAATATAATATATAATAATTATATATAAGTATATATAATATAATTATATAATATTATATATATATATATAGTATATAATATATAAGATTAATAATAATAATATATATATATATTATATATATTAATATATAATATATTAATATTATTAATATATAATATATAAAATATGTATAAATATATATTTATATATAATATATAATATAATTATATATACATATATTAATTTAATATATATAATAATGCTAGCTTATGAAAAATAGCGGTAACAAAGTCGATATTATACGGGTATAATCAGTTATATTAAAAATTATAAGTGACATATTTTACTATAGAAAAAAAAATTATACCCATAGATTATAATCTGTAAATAATTTGTTATTGCGATAATCAATTTGCACACTTGAATACCCTTATAAATAATTATCATAGGTATTTTGAATATAAATGTTCATATCTCTAAGCTCAATACAAATTTGAGTCGAGCAAAGAAATCCCAAATCAATTAAAAAAAACTTTCACTGTCGTTTGTTTAATCTTTTTAATGGCAAAGCTTATTTTATTATTTCATTAATTTAATTAATATTATATATCGAATGTCATATATTATTAATATTTGGCAGTCAATTCTCTTTTATAGATCTCTCTCTCTGTTTTAACGGCCCTTTATTTGAGCCATTTTTTCTCGTTATAAACTTATAAAAGAGCACCGCTCATAACTTTAAAATCTGTCTCTCAAAACTTTCTGGGACACTCGCACATACTTATTAATATAAATATCAATGAGAAAGATAATGGTTTGTTAGAATTATACACCAGAGAGTGAGTATAATAAAATTCACATATAACTAACAATAATAGATTTGCTGGAGCCGGTGCTGCGCCAATTTAGTAAATATTTATTTTTATTTTTTTTACAAAAATAAGTCAATAAAGTTCCTTTACTTTAGCTATAATATACACTGTGTTCATATAATCAGTATTCAAATCATATTTATGTAACTTGGTGTCAAGAGACAAATTAGGAAAAAAATGGCGAAAAATTAGAGGTTTTATCTGCTTCATTGTATTAGATAGTAGAGACGTAATATAATTTCAATAAGTAAATCACACACACTAATAGTAGTGTTTCTTAAATCCTTCGTTCACATCTATGTATTAGTGTGATTATGCCTGGCACCTGTACTATATTCATATATTCTTCAAAAGTTTTTCATTAAATTAGTATTTTATATCATTATTATAGTTATAATTGGTACTGGTATTATTTATTATTATTATTCACCTATATATCAATAAATCATATTATATTAATTATTAACATTTCTGATATGTATGATATTAATATTATTTCACATAATAATTAATTTAAATATAATTAATAATATAACTCAAAATAATATATTGATTTATTATATTAGGAAAATTGAATTATTATTATTAATTTATATTATTTATATTGATTAGATTATCTTTCACAATCTATTATAATCTTTTAAAATTATGAATTTAAGGACTTTATGATCTAATAATTTTTAATT